>LPNX010382092.1:0-28808 GCA_001517045.1 Pseudotsuga menziesii
TGTTTTCTAACTCTTCCTAAGTATAGCTTAAGGGGGGGTGTTGGAGACATTTACCATCATACACACTCTTTTGGTCAAATTGTCCTAGTTAAACCACTATCATAAGTTTAATTGACATCAGTGGGGCATTAATTGCCATCATATAGTCACACCCATGCCTACCTACAGTCAAAGAGGCTAACTTAGCATTCTCCTATAGTCAAGGAGGCTAACTGGAGCACTGCAGGGGTGATCTGTGTGACATTAATGCACCTAATTGCTAACTGGTGGTTACAATCAGTTCAACCAATTAGTTACAGTTAGTTAAGGCGCCTCCAATCATTAAATATATTATTTTATGATTATTTATTATTATTTAATGATATGGAGTCAACAAGGCACCTCCACCAACTTCTGATGGTCAGTTCAGCTTCAGTTAACCTCATCGAGGTTCATTGGAGTCATGCAGCACTAGCATTTGATGGTTGGATTGCTATGACATGTGTTTCATCTCCTTCAGTTGAGATTCAGTCATTTATTGCACTTCAACTTCAGTTAGGGTTTGGTGAGTCAATTAGGGTTTTGGTCAAGTGCTTAACTGAGTGAGATTGAATGGTTGAGAGTCAGTTAAGCTAGACTCACTCACTGAATTCGAATTGTCTCCTTAGGTATTCGAATTCTTCATGGAGTTAAGCCATTGCTCAGCATTGGAATTGTAACCCTTTATTGTTTATTAAATATACAGAGAGGAAACCAATTCTGGTTCCGATAATTTCCAATTCATGAGTATTTGTTAATTATTCTTTGATGATTTTTATTCCTAGTTCCTAGATCATGTGCAAGAATTAATACTTTGCAGGGGTTATTCTGCAGGTGTCCTGGCCAGGTTGGGGTCGAACATCACAGTTTCTATATGTGTTGAAGCTGAGGGCCACAATAATTGGTTACGAACCTCTGCTTGTTGTGTATGGGAGTCTCGAGCCTCTCCTAGGCAAGACATACCTGCTACATTTGGGAGCTCACATATCCTCCCCTTGGTTTTCTTGTATTTTGGCTATAGATTTTCTTAGGAGTGTGCTCTTTGTGCATTAGTTGGCCTTTGAAATCATGGTTACTTGAGTATATTTATTCTCTCTTGAGTTCGGGTCCTTTTATTTTCAGCATGCCTAGTATCTTATCACCCATCCTTGGTCCTAGTACGGACACTGGTGTCAGACTTGGGGGCATCACAACCCCTTACCGTGCTCATAGATTTGGGAGTGGTCACATTCAGCCCTCTACCCCATTTTTTGAGGATGTTGACTCCATTCTCTCGGTCTTTACACTGGTGGTCACCCTCACAGGGGTGGTAGTGGATGTGTGAACGTTGGGTCTACACGTTACTTTCCTTTTTATGTCCCATCGTTCACCGCATTGTTTCCTTTGGGTGTGGTTGTCATGATCATTCCTCCCTATATCCTATAGTTTGGATTCTTTATTAACTATTTTGGTTTGTGTTGGACTAATATGTTTTTCATGTAGAGTCCAGTTTTTGTACACTCTCTTCGAGGTTTTGACCCATTCATGCCTATCACAAGTATTATGTTTGAACTGGCATATAGGTTAGGATTTCACATTTGCTTGCACTTATCCATTGCCTTATGACCGTCCCATATTAACCTTAGGTATGAACCCATTGCATTGTATCACATAACCTTCATGCTGTTGTTAGAAGTGGTACTATGTGAATGGTATAGCTTTGCTATACATGGGTGTCCTAGTTAGCTCCCCTTTGCATTTGGTACCCATGCTGTGAGTCCTCTCTTAGGTTTGGGAGTCCTTTGTATAGTACCTCCATGACATTTTGCAAGATTTTTATACTCCTCTTGAACTTTATGCTGGCCATTTTCCCGGGACTCCCTTATTTCAAGTTGTAATTGCATTATCATGAGCTTTGCCTGCCTCATTTGAGCCTTATGTCGGCTTCCCTGACTTTGAGTATCATCCATATAGCTTGAGCTTGTCTCATGTCTAGCCACTCAGAGCCATTTTGTATATCCTTTGCAGCTTGATTCCCTATTTTTACCAGGAGGGGACTCTCCCCTAAGTGTCGCTATCCTACACATGTATCCTTGCATTGAGCATAGGAATGTTTTGCTTCTTGGAACTAGTTTGTTTTCCTATTTGACACTCGTCTCCTCCTAGTATGTAAATTTAAAATGATTTTATTCTTTTTCAAGCTTTTCAAATATTTGAAAAAGTCCAAAAAAAAAATTTAAAAACCAAAAATCCGGACAAGAAAAGATGTTATCTTTGGCAGCTATCAAGTCATGTCGCCTTCGAACAGAGCACTGTATATCACATCTGTTGGTTGGGTTTATAGTTTGACTTTAGGAGCTGTACTTGTGTATCTGAGTTTATCTCCACCAACTGGTTAAGCTTCCAGTCCTTATGGAGCCTCTGTCAATGCCTCCTATGTCACAGAGATGTCCCAGTTTTGTATATCAAGTATATGCTACCTACATTCAGTCACCATTCATCATTATGCTCTTGTTCGAAGGAATTTGAAACCTAAGTCGACCATTCCTCAGTTATCTTGACTTTGCATGTCAGCCATTCCTGATATAGTTACTGGTTCGTGCACCTTATGATTGAGTCCTTCCACATTATACATCTTTGCTAACTACCTCATGTTGGATGATGGGGGATGCCTTAATTCCCTCCTTCCAGCGGATTTCATCCCATCGACTTCAGATCATTTATTCTGGGATTGGAATCTAGAGTCATTTTTTAGTGCCTTGAGACTTGTAGTCATCAGTGGCAGGTTTTCTCGCCATCGACAGTTCTTTGGGAATACATCAATGTCCCCTGATCAATGGATTCTCTCAAGTGTTCGACCTCAACACATTTATTCACATGTGTTAGTTTGCACTCTAGTACCTTTATTCCCATTATCATTATCGGTGGGTGATCTCGCATCTGTTAACGGTATACATCAATGACCGGTAATCAAACGATGGACTACTATGTTCGACCTCAACACCTCTATTCACATAGTAGGACTTGTACTCATAGAGGTTTGTGTAGAAGACCTTCCATATTGGTGGCATCTCATATATGCTACCTCCTTGATCGTGCCAGTGTTCATGAGATTTCAGCTCTCGTGACTTGATTCTAGTATATGTCAGACATTTCCAGCCATTATGGAGATCTTGATATGTTATATATCTTCATCTTTCATGGAGATCATGATCCTTTTCATATATTCATCATGGAGATTCTGATCTATGTATATTGTATGTGGCGATGACCACACATGTCATATTTTGTATCATGCCTATTCATGGCCATTGTACTCTTATGTATCCAGGACTGCTATATGTATTTTGCAGTTATATTCAGAGTTGTATCATTGTACTATGTTGATTGGGTGGCTTTTCTTCCATTGGTTTCTTCATCACTCCACTTCTGGGATGGACTTATAATGTATTTCGGCCATCGTATGACCCCTCTGACCTCACACATTAGGGGGCATCTATTATAGCTGATTTTACCACACGTGGTGAATCACGCTTGTGTGGCCTTCCCCTGTTCCTCTGCAGACTCTTTGGACCCCATGGACCTTTTTTATACCTTTGATGTTTCCAATATCATCCCTAAAAACATGCTTAAATTGCTATACATGACTTTGAAACCCTTTCTCACATATATATGCGGGTTTGACCCCTAAAACCGCGTACATCGGGATGTGTGCAAAAGGCCAAATTCTTTTGGAGTTTTCCTTGACATGGATTCAACTCACTTGTCTCCTAGCCTTCCATATGCCTTGAGATCGCTCATATTTGACCCTTCATTGCCCCATTGAAGAGCTATATAAGGAACCCTTTGGATACATTGAAGAGTATGTGAGAATTGAGAGCAAAGAAACTATAGTCCATTGTTGCTGGAACTTATGCTTGAGTCTGCATCCCTTTGTCCCTTGGAGCACTTTGGTGTTCTTCCCAAGGTTTCCTTTTTCTTGTGAGCTTGCTATAGAGAGATGGAGGATTGAGGTGGTGGAGGCCCAAGTGGGGGATTCATTTTCTCCGATTCGTAGACGTGCCGACAGAGGTTGTATTCATTGTAATCTCTAATTTTATATTAATAGAAATATATTTTCCTATCCAATAATGTATGTTTGAATGAATATTTTATCCATGGATGATTTCAAATGATTATACATTGTTGATTATATATGCTAGAGTAGATCTAAGACCAATATATATAGCATGCTTGTCTTGTTTACTGATTGTTGAAGAAGTAATTTATCAATTCAAGTTGGAGTTGGAAAGCTCAACGGGGATCTACTTCAACCATCTGTAATAAGGTACGAGGTTTGATCCTTTAGTGTTAGATATTTGATTTCTCTTCCATATTGGAAAGGATTGATTTCTGGAGTCAAGCTGTCTATTGTGGTACCCCAAGCCATAGGAATTTCTCTCCCTCGTGGAGTCGCCAATTCTATTTTTTACTTATTTATATGCCAAATACATGCAAGAAGAATAAAGGGTTTTGTGGATGATGGTCCAAATGTCTGCATAAGGTGCAGTGGAAAAGACAAAAATAAAAAGTAAAATTACATTCCTTAACGGGCGATGGCCCGGAAACTTGCATGAGTTGCGGTCAGGAAGTGTGATACAAGTATAGGTCCGTAGACACTTGCATCGTCATGTCATGGCTCGTAAATCTAGGTGACTTGTGGGAAATGGTCCCAAAATTGTTTTATTAAACATGAGACGGTGGTCTCATTTGGGCCCGGAGCTGTGAGAGGTGTCTCGAACTGATTCCGGGGGACTTTGGAGTAGTAGCTAATGGTGTTTCCCCTGACTTGTGCTAAAAAACATTGAAAAACAAGAAAGGGAAAGAACTAAGCTATAAGGGACTCATTAGGCATAGAATCTCTTGAGGTGGAGCCCATTGCGTGGCTTCCTCAAGAGTTGGTCATTTGAGTCAGTGAAGAGGTGTACCCCCTTGCCAAGATGAAGGTCATTTGTAGGGCAGGGTGATGAAAGCTGGTATTTTATGGGAAGAACCGATTCCACACTATGGTTTAAAGGGAATGGGTTAAAACCGAAGGCAGTCTTACATATATCTCCGTTATTGCATAAGTGGTCCTAGTATAGATTAGGTGGATCTTCCATGGCCAACGAGATAGAAGGGAAAATGGTGCTAGAGATCACGTAAATGGTATTGGTTATGGTTTTTGTGGCCTTGCCCCCAGTCTCTATTGGAGGAAGAGGGGCAGGCCTGGAAACAGGAGGAGTCTTTGATGGACCTGGAGGTAGGTGCAACATCATCTCAATTGGCTAGACATGAGTTAACATGTCCTGGGGCCTCAGAGGTAGGGTAGGTGGTTCAAGGTACCACAAAGGATCTCCCAGTGTGAAATCTTGTAGATTGAGGGTTGCCAAGGTAGACTTACTCATGATCACGGATGCTAGGAAAAGGAAAAAGATCATGTTGATCATGAATGAACCCCATTGTTTCCCTGGTAACTGAGGTTGAGGTTGAAACTGAGGTTGTGGCTGTGGACGAGGTTGCGGCTGCGAAAACAATGAAAGAGACAGGTCTGATGGACCATTGGTGATGGTGGAGATAAGAGGATCGGTAGAAGTGGACATGGTGTCTGAAGTAGGCGATGGGGAGTGCACTTTTTCGATCAAGGTGATCTCAGACTCAAGGGAATGTTGACGGAGGTTAGCAAGAGCCATTCAAAATTCAGGAAGGTCTTGGCAATGGTGGGAGTAATGTCCATACAAGATGCAAAGGGAGAAAGCATGGTTTGTCCTCAATGCCTTGTTCCTGACTATGGGTGCAGTTGGGAGTTCAACCATGGGGATGTTTTTTGTTTGTGTCCATGGCATCTAAATGCGCATGAATCATTGGGATTTCAGGTCAACTCTGAGTTGGATGGCCCTGTTGCTCGCATACGATGCAGGGCGGGACTTGTCGTGGTTCTATGGTGGCTTTGGCATTCTTGCCCCTGTCTCTTTTAGGTTGGGGCTATGCAGGTGCAGACGCAGTGGTTGGCTTGTGCGGATCGGGTGGAGGGTGATATTTGACCGTGATGGGTTGCACCAGGGTTAAGACAACCTGGGGCATTGCTAGGTGAGCTGGTGGGTCAAGATACCACACCAAGATTCCCAACGTAAAGTCGGGTAGGCTTAAGGTGGCCATGATCCGATTGCTCATGACACCAAGTGAGGGGAAGAGGAAGGGAATCATATGGACTAGGGATGAGCCCAAATAACTCCCTGACGGTTGCATGTGGGGATGTGGTTGTGGTTGTAGCTGCATGTAATGCTGCTGCTGTGAGTGATGTTGCGGCTACTATTGGTGTTACGGCTACGGACGATGTTGTGGTTTTGGTTGGGGCTATGGCTACGGTTGTTGTTTGGGTGTAGCGGTGCTTGATGAGACCATGCACAAGTCTGTAGTTTCATTTTGTGTTGGTGGTGGTGACACTAACAGAAAAGGAGCCTCCATGGAGGTATCGACAAATAACCCAGGGCCCACATTCAACGGTGGGGAGGCTGGTGTGTTTTCAACCATGGTGTTGATTGCAGGGATGACGTTAGCATGTGTGGTCGCCCCTTGTGGCTCAATGGTGGTGATGGTAGGGATAACATTGGTAGGTGTCGTTAAGCCTTGCGGATCATGATAAGTGAGCTGGTCAACCATCACAATCTTCCCTTCGTGGGGGAATATCATGAGACAGAAGACAGTTGATGCGACCGCTCGCATGGCATACATGTAACTCCTTTCAAGGAGGAGGTTGTAATCTAGTTGAGCGTTGAAGACTTCTATGTTGATCAGCACTGTCCTCCCAGCGAATGTGATGGGGACATGGGGGAGGATTCCTTGGGATTTCATGGGATGTCCATTATAATCCCATAGACTTGTGGAGGACGGTTGCAGAATTGGTGATCCAAGTTTCTTCCAAACCAAGGTAGACATAACACACGTGAATGCCCCCTCATCCACTATGCACCGATGCAAAACCAAATTCCGGATGGACACCAAGATTTGGAAGGCAATGGTCAAGGGCATGCATGGTTCCCCATTCTCCGTGTCAAATGTGATCAAATTAGAGTCGAAGGGGTCTACTGCCCCTAGGGAGGCTAGTAAGGCTTTCCACTGCATTGGGCACGTTTTAAGTACCTCAAGAGCGGACATGGCAGTTGGCATTTGGGCCAAATCATCCACAATACTATAGCTGACAACATCTCTAGCCATGGAATTATTGGCAATCCTACATATTAGGGGGTGCAGGAATGGGGGTAACTGAAGAGGTAGGTTGATTATTTTGGACGTTGATGCTGCTGATGTGTCAGTGGGTTCGATGGTGGTACCGTACGGATTCCTTCTAGTTTGTAAATTGGTCTCTTCAGTCGTCATGGCTAGCAGGTGGTGAACACATGTTTCAGCTATGGGAGGTGCTCCTAGAGCGTTGGGATTGGCCTGGGGAGGGGGTGTAGTTGCCACTAATCCTTGGACTGGAAGTGGGTTTTGAAGCACCATGGGGGGAGGTCCTTGTGGTGCTGGGTTGGGTTGGGATTGATCTGCCGTGTTGGTGGCCTGTTGGGCCTTTTTTTGAATGGATTGCTTAGCGTGAGACATAAGGGGACACTCAAATGTGTAATTACCATAAACATCATAGAGTGTGCACGGTTGGTTTGTGCGCAACGGAGCATTGCATCTTGGTGCATTATGTCGTGGGGGATTTTGGGCTGGTCAGTTTGTCGCGGCATTGTTGGGAGGGTTCGGTTGTTGATCACCTCCCTACAGTTGGTTATTGCCTTGGTTGTGGGGCTGGTTATCCCTAGCTTTCCCTTGTTGACTATTGGGGGCAGGCTGGTTGGGATGGTTTTGTTGTGCAAACACTTGTCCCAACAGGGCGGGTAAAGTTGGGGCGGGGGCTTGAACTGGTTGCACTGGTGGTGTGTAATAGATTTGTGGGGGTGGTGGTGCCACAAATGTGGGAATTTTCCCCACATACTACTGTGTTGGCGAAGCCATGGCCTGAGTCTACTGCAGTGGTGTAGGTTGTGCATAGGAAGTTGTTGCTTCGAAATGGGACATCATTCTTGGATAGTCCAGGGATTGGTTTTGGTAAGCAACATTAGCAGTGTTGCTTGGTTGTGGTGTAACATCAGGTGGTGTCGGTCGAGGCTGTGGCTGTTGGGAGACTGATCCTATGATGTCGTCTGCAGCGTGGGATGCCCCCAGTGCATCACGGTATGAAGTACTCGGAGGGGGGGCGTCTGGAATGACGATGTACAAGTATCCAGACTCAGCATAGATAAGTTCAAACTATTGGGCCTTCAGTATGGCCTCTTCTTTGGATTGGGGACATTCAGATGCGATGTCCTTTTCTATGGGCGGGAGCAAGGTCTTAAGGAACCAATCCAAGAAGATCCTGTCGTCAAGTTGGATTTTTCATAGACTATGACATCGCCACCACTCATGGATATGGTCCATTATATGAGTGGAGGTGCTTTGGCAACAGGATAAAAGGATCTCCACCCCTTCGTCGTATCTGACAGGGAGTTGGAAATACTGTAGGAACATGAAGGCTAGGGAGTTGAAGTTCGGGTATTTTCCATACGGTAGCTCAATGTACCATTTGGCCACAGCACCTGTAAGGGTGCATTGGAATAGCCTCAGCCTGATGGAATTGTCTACGATGCTGTTGGATGAACACCATAGATGGAATGTCATTATGTGGTTTTGGGGACATTCCCCTGCTTTTCCTTCAAACTTGGGGATGTCTAATGGCAGCTTAGTTGGCATTGGAGGCCAAAAGGCTTGATGGTGAATGGGGTCATTTGTTAATCTAGCCAAGTTAGGCAAGTTAAGACGAGCCATGAATGGAATATTTGACCCCAGGTTGATGTGGGATGAGGTTGTGATGCTGGTAGGGTTTGCAGGTGCATAATGCATCTGCACAGCTGTGGGTGCTTGCAGTGGCACCATTACGGATGGGCCAATTCCCCCAAGTGTTGTGGGTGGGATGGTATGAGTGGAAAAGACATTTCCCCCATGTATGACAGTAGGGGAAATGTAAGTGGACGGTCCACTTCCCCCCTGTGTGGCAGGAGGGGCAGTGTGTGTGGAAGGGCCACTGCCCCTGTGTGCTATCAGTGGGATAGCTTGGCTGGTCATTATAGGTGGTGGTAGCTGACTAATGATAGTATGCATGAAGATGCTTGGGCCACTTGCTAGGTTTTGGGTGACAGGTTGTGATGTGGACATGGGTCCACTTGCTATGGTTATGCCGAAAAATGGATCCGAATTTGCACTAGCCATGGGGCTTGATGGTCTAGTATGGAGGTCTGGTTCGAACTGGTATGGGTCTGAATCATAATTAGAGGCTATGTGTCCTTTTGATGGTGTGGGAGATTGCTGAGAGTGGCTTCTACGGTGTCAATTGAGTGTTCCAAATGGTGGTGGTTCACCTCTTAGGTGTGAGGAAGAGCGTGGAGGATCAATTGTGTTTTTATGTATGAAACTGGTGGGAATGATGTTTGGACCACGGTTTTAGTGGCTTCCTATTGGCTATAGGTGGTCACTCGACTACTAAGACTACCAGAAGACAGTTCTTGGCTTGTTCCTCACAGGTGTTTCTACTCAATCGGAAGGGGTCATTGCCCGTTTCGCTTGGCAATTCCTCTCAGCGACCAACTACTTTGGGGTTCCTGTGGCACTCCTCACAATGAGTTTCTAGGAAAAGCCCAAGTACTTCCCATAGTTGAAGTAGTCAGGGACTTATGTCCTCAAAGACTACAAATTTGTTTGTACTTAGTGTAAATTGGTAAATTTTAAGGCTCACTTAGCGTCATGAACTGAGTTGGGTTGATTAGTTGGTATGGTGTATTTGTTTGTTTGTTTTTCTGGTATTTGGTTGCTGCAAATGGTTTATGAATTCATCATGGTAGATTTCATGTCATTTTGTTTGTGTATGAAAGCACTGAATAATCAGAAATTGTGAACAAATACAATTATTAACCCTGAGTGTTTGATGGCCTAACTAGATGTCTACCTCACACTAATATTCCTCTTCAACCAAGAGAAGGTGTTGGGCTCTCAATACAATGGGACTAAGCCCATCCGTAGATCCTCAGGTCACCTCCTAGATGCAAGGTTGGTCAACAGGGAGGACGCTTAGCACCATGAGAAGCCCTCCTTCTCTACCCCCTCTACCTTCCAAGTCATCTGGTTTTAATGGTTTGGAACAATATAGTGGAGTGCCTATACCTATACGAGCTTGCCCTTCGTTGTATCCCAAAATACCCCGGAGGGTGATGACTGGGTAGAGGAGGAAGGGGAAGAAATATAGTTAATTTTAGGTTTATTTTAGTTAGGATAGGTTCATTTGATTAATCCATTAACATTTACTTGGCATTTACACATTGTTTGTAAAAGAAATTGCATGAAATTGAAACAAAAACTGAAATTAACTTGCAGTGCTGGACAGAGGCGGCTGAGACACACTGGAAGTCCCTATGAAACTAAAATTTAACCTCTATTAAACTCAAATTGAAGTTCTATTTGACAGGCCACACATTTTTTATCAAATATGGTGAGGGGGCCAGAAGATTTTTTCAGAAACAAGAGAGGGGGTCGCACAGAATGCAGAAACAATCACGGACTCAGTTTCTGGGTTGAAGTCACATTTATCGGGGGATTAAGTGCACCCTAGGTGCACCTGTTTACCCATTAAGTGTGTCCTCACCTCACTTTTGGCCCCAATAAGAGCGCCCTGCTCCGAATTTGGGGTTTTTTGTGAGGTAGAGTCAGATCTGACTGACAATAACTTGTGTTGTGGCTAATCTGACTCGGTTTTGCCTAGCAGAGGCTTCAGCAGTATTGAAAATAGAAAATAAATTGAATTTAAAGTGGATTTAACAAGAAATTTTTGAAAACTAGGGCAAAAAATTAAAAAACTTGAAAATTAAAAATTTGGACCAGGGATCCTGTGGGACCGACCTGGTATGGTTGCTAGTTCTGTAGTAGGGATTTATCCCTACTATAGGGGCAGGAACGGCTCCCTTCTATCTATAGGATAGAAGGGTAGGTTCCTACTAGTGGGTAAATGTAGAAAATAAAAATGGAAATAGAACTGGATAGAACAGTAAACTAAGCTACGAACAGAAAGAAGAGAGAAGCAATGGTGAACCCCTCTGCAAACACATGTTAAGGTGCCACCTCCAAAGACCTGCAAATAAATCCTAAGCTACAGTAAAACCTACAAAACAGTGTTAAATATAAAACCTGCAAATGGAAACAAGGGTTAGAAAGCAAAGAAAACAAATAAACAAGACATGAAATACAAGCTATACCTTCTCTGGTGGAAATGGGCCACCATGCCCTAGCTTGTGGAAGCACCTCTATTGGATGGGGAGCTTTGGCTCAATGGGAATGGAGGAGAGGGAGTGGATGGCTTGAGAGGCAAAGGTGTCTCAAGGCATCCACGAGCAGCATAACAATATGCAATGGAGAAGTTGTTTGAGAGTGACCTCCAACCCTCCTTTTATAGATTTTTCAAGGGGTGTTAGGGTTTTAAGCCCTTAGTCAGGGATTTAGCCCCTTTTTTGGGATTTTAGCCCCTTCCGCCCTAACTTTAGCTCCTTTTAGGTTTTTAGCCCCTTTTTGGCGGTTTTAGCTCCTAGGAGACTATTTTGGGCCCCTTTTTGGGGTTTTTAAGCCCTTTTCTTCATCCTTTAGCTATTTTGAAGGTGTGGGGGTCTAATGGAGTGATATGAGGGTTGTGAGATGGTTTCCTTGGGTGGTGTAGGCCATTGAGACCCGAGTGGGGGATTTTTGGGTTAACACTCCTCATGAGGGTATTTGAGGGAAAGATCAAACATTTTCTAACTCGTGTAATAAATCATGTTCTCTTAATGAGAAACATCACCTTAGACTAAGACTCTAGTGACAACATATTGGGATGCTAAAATATAAAGGATAAAATCCTTCGTGAAGTCAGGTGGGGAGATTAGGGGAATAAGGGAGAAAAAGTCAAAGCATGTTTCATCACATTGAAGTAAACTTGTTATTTCTCATCCCATATGAATGGAACATTGGTTTTTAGAATACTCAAGAATCTATGGACCATAATGGCATAGTCTGGTAGAAAAAGGCACAAAATATTAGCCTTACCTTGAATATTTTGTAGTTGGTGCAAAGTTCGTGGAGGGGGAAGGTTTACAATGGATTGAACCTTCAAAGGATAAATAATGATCCCTTTTTGGAAACAATTAATCCCATTAAAATACCTACAAGTACATAAAATATGCACTTGAAAGGGTTTAAGGAGATATTATATTTCTGACATTAAAAGAATACTTGACAAATCTCCTTCAGGTGGTGTGCGCGTTTCTTGGATTTTGCTATGAGGTCTTCCAAGTAGGTGAGAACGATGTCAACCAAGTCAAAATAGTATGACATGGCACACTAAAAGGTGTCTATAGAATTTTTTTATCTTGAATGGCATGACTCTGTAGGTCAACATGACCTAAGGGGTGGTGAAGACAGTTTTATACTGATCTTGTTCGTGGATATGGATCTGGTTTTACCCTAATAATCCATTCATGAAGGAGAGAATCTTATTTTTAGCGCAAGCATCGATGATATTTTCAATGAAAGGGGTAGGGTAATTGTATTTTGTAAATTCCAAATTCATGTCACAAAATTATGTGTAAGCACGAATGGTGCCTTGCTTTTTTTCATGGGGATAAGGTTAAATACCCACATAGTATATGCAATTGGGTAAATGAAACTGGATTTGTGACTTTTATATCTCCACTTTTACAAATGGCACCTTTAATGGGTGTATGGGTCTTTTATTTGGTGTACCAATGAAACATTATTCCATGTGTCAATGTGATGTTAAATGATCATAGGATCGGGGCCAAACATCTCAATGTATGAACAAGTGAACACGTCGCGAAAATATTGAAATAGTACTTTGTAGGAAGTGATCTCTTTAGGAGTGAAGGAGGTGATTAAGGTGATGGTTTCAGTGATACCTGGGTCAATTGAAATATCCACATGGATAGTGGGAGAAATATTTTACATATTACCTTATTCAAAGGCATTGAAGGCTAGGATTAGGTTCTTGAACCAATCGATATTACCACGAGGGATAAGATCTTTCAACTCAATGTAGAATTGGTCTAAATATGGGTATGGAAGGATATGTTCCTTATGAATGAAATATACATGATGGAACATATAATCCCAGGGAATGTCTACTTCAGTAAGTTCTTCAAGGATTTCTCCATTTCCATAAAAGGATCAAGTAGATAGGCCTGAAGGTACTGCATCTACCGATACAATTGTAATAATGTAGGATGTTGTGGAAGGCTTATTGTAAGAAACGATGAGCCAAATGGTGTTCGTATCGCTCGAATAAGTGTCTGATGGATGGGATTATTCTATGGTGGTGACTTAAGATTATATATACAGTCGACGCAAGTCAACCAACACATATCAATACTTGGGTAGATATCGACAATGGTGTGAGTAATGAACATGGAGGCCACATACTGCATAATGACGATTGGTGCAAAATGACTTATTGTGCATTTTGGGAGTGTTAGGAAGATGGACCACTGGAATGTTCTCTTCAGATTAATCATCTCACATATACAAATGAGTGCAAAATATGATAAATTATGGATAGTTTTGGTTATCATGGCACAAAACATTACATAATGCATAGGGAAGAGATGCTCGAAATGTGGAAGTAAGAGGATGGTTCACAGCTTTATTCAGTTTTTTTAGCGTTGTTTCATTTGTGTTTTTTCCCCAACCTTCTTCTTGGGAAGAGGTGGAGTGGCAAGTGGCATTGCTTAAGAGACTCTAGGAGTGGGATGGGTAGAAGTCTTGACTAGATGCACAGGTGTCAAGACAACCTGTCATGTAGGAGGTATATTTAGAGAGATAAGGTACCAAATTGGGAGCATAACATTAATCTTGGGAGGTAGAGTGTGTTCCTTATATTTGTGTTCATGATTTTAGAAGGTGAAAATAGGGACACGATTTGTTCAATAGGTGTGACTCCCCATTAGTTACAAGGTAACTATATGGGAGTGGGGTTAGGTTTATGCTGAGGTTAGGTAGGAGATCTACAAGAGGATATAATGCACAACTATGATATTTCAACCTTTGGGGGTGAAAGAGGTAAATGCTAAAAGATTCCAATCAAGGGAGCATCATAGAATATGCATGGACCAACATTCATAGAATATGGGATGGATGTGTTTCTAATATTGTTGTTGATCATGAATAATACATTCTTCGGGAAATTTATCCCTTTGGTGTCATAATAGGTCAACTAGTCTAGTTTTACAACCTTCCATTCATGGGGAAACACCATAATCCTAAATAAATATGAGGCGATTGATTTCATAGAAAACATGTAGCTATGCCCAAGGAGGATGTTGAAATATTTATAATCATTGACAACCTCAATGTCTATTAGAACCTTTTCTTCATGTAATTCTACAAGAATGTTTTGGAGAAGACCCTAAGGTTGAGAAACACACCCATCGTAGGAATGTAATGTAAGGACTGATGGTGAAATTCAGGGGGATCTAAGCTTCTTCCAAATATGAGTTTACATTCTACAGGTGGAGGCACCTTCATTGACAATACACTAGTGAATCACCAAGTTTCTAACAGGAACTAGTATTTGAAAGGCTACTAATGAGGTCATTTGTGACTCTACTTGATTTAAATAAAATTTCATCAAATATGAGTCGAAAGCACCAATTACACCTAGAGATGATTTGAAGGTTTTGAAATATTTTTACACCTAAAAATTGGCACCTCACTCAATCCCCTAGAATTTCCATATCCAAAGCATGTTTTGGAGGAGCTTTTTGCTCAACCTAGGAGGCTTGATGCACTTTGTCTTCTGACATAGAGCATCATCCCTTCCCGACGCATTTTTCCCAATGACAAGAAGATCCACTGAGATGTTTTTCCTATGAACAAGGTGTGTTGACCCTCTCTAACGCCTTATTCTATTGGTCAAGGAGCGACATCCTTATTAAAATGGAAAAAAGAAGAGATTCAGATAAAATTCTAGATTAAAGTACTCATGGAGGCTTATCCCAACTGTTTGGAGTAGGTGGAATTCATACCCATAGCCTCTAAGGATGAACCCTCACCTTCCTCCCAAATAATATCAACCCATTTGGCCCCTCTTTGTCCTATCTATACAAGCTTCATGGATCATGATGAGAGATAATCAATAGAGCACCTTTATGCTACTAGAATTATTATTGGTATAGAAGGAAAAGACTATGGCCTTGTGAGTGAGATTTGTAGAGTTTGTGGTGTTTGTGATTGTGATCAAAATACATTGTGAGGACAAAGATTCAACATCAAGGATTTCGTTGTAGTTTTCTTCTCTATTTCTGTTAATACAAATATGTTCTCCTTTCCCATGAATACTTTGTATTTGATCTGAGTTATTCATTGTGTTTCTCCTTGATCATTAGCATAGATCATTGAATTATCTTGTTTCTTTCACTTTTGTATATTGTTGCTTTTACTTTGTATCATGTTCCTTACATTGTTTTGCAGGTACAGTTGATCATAAGAGAATTCACAAGGAAAGGATCACCTTCGTTGTGAAGTAAGAAAGATTTAAATTCAAGTGGTTTGATAATATAGGGAGAGGATGCATTACTATGAGTCTTTTGTTCTAGATATGCCCCATGTATACTAGGGAAACAATCTTTGTCCACATTGATTGATAATTTCTGATAACAATAATGGTGACCATACTAGGGGTTGATCAGATCTATGAATTTTTTTATGTGCTTTTGATTACAAGCTCTCAAAAATTATTTCTTTCTCATTTAAGGATATAAGGTGTGAAATTCATCTTATGAAAATTCCATCTTCCTCCTCAGGTTAGTGATTACACTAACCAAATTCTAGTTTGATTTGTAATTGCTTGTGTTAAAGGTTTTTTCTTATTTTTTATTATCTAGATCCATAGACACACCTAGGTCACTCTGATAGAGCGTCGATCGCTTCTTGATGCCTTTTGTATGTCTTTATAGAGTGTCGTAAACACCTTTCACGCAGGGACAGAAAGCATCGCTGACGCTGTACCGTAGTGAGGAAAGAGTGTCTGCCTCATGGCATGCCCTACTTTAGCCCTGCAAATGGTGCCGAGGTAGGAAATCCTCAACTCTATAAGCACTCTTTTGAAAAAAAAATGTTTGGTTTGGGTTTGTGGATCTTCTCCTTTGATTGTTGTCATATCTAATAGTGTGCACTCAACTTGAATTATTTTTTGAGTAAAATACTAAAAAATTATCTTAGTAAAGGCTCCAAAACTTAGTGATTTTGTGTTTTAGAAATTTGGTCTTGGGTATTATTGTCTGTATTTAGATATCTAAGTCTTTCCAGATTCATAAAAAATTATTGCAATTTCATATGCTTTTTGTAGAGTAATTTTGATTGTTCTTTGCATTTATTTTCCAAAAAATATATCAAAAACAAAAAGAATGGTTAGTTATGTTGATTTGCTTTGATTACGCTCTTTGAATCTGATTGATTAAATAGAGTATTAGTTGGTCCTTTTTTAGTTTTGATTGTGAAAATCATAGAAGTTAAAGAATTAGGGAACTTCTTCTTTTGATGTTAGAGATCTCTTTAGGTTGAGCATTGATAGGTTTTATGTGTCTCAAAATTGTCGAAGTTTGAAGGATGAGTTATTAAAGTTGCATGACATTTTCATTTATTGCCTGAAAGGAAAAGATCTCTCCTTTACTCTAGCTAGAATTTATCAAAAAGACAATTTCATTTCATCTATATCCTTTAATATTGCAATAACTACACACCTCATTAACATTCACTAACCGTCAAGATAAAATCAAATGACATCTTAGGTTAAAAATATTAGAAATTTGAGCGATAGGTTAAAATATGTGTTCCGATGTTTATAAACATAGGACTTGCAATTTTTTTCCTACACTTCATCTTGGTGACTGTGCGGTTATTCCATGTATAATATGATATATCGAACAAATTTTCATGTACCCTCGAGGTATATAGAAAATTTCTTCATGTACTCGATAGTATATCAGAAGGACCCTTTCAAACAGTTGTGCATCAGACTGTTGTAACACAGATTTTAGCTCCCACATACCTTGCATATATCAGGATACCCTTATTGAAACCTATAACAACTAAGAAATACTTTTGGTCCTCTTTTTAAATAAATACACCGAGAATAGCACTCAAGGAGCTACTAATCACATGCCATCCAAGTAGTCGATCCTTCGAGGAAGAGTATTCTTCCTTTGAAAATATATCTACCCCTGTTCCAGTAGTGTTTTAATTGCATTATTCATGTGACTCAACCTTTTACTTCTCAAAGGAAGGCCATTCTGGTGCATGAGATTGGGTATTTTCCCAACCAATGGATGGCCCCATGGCATCAAACATTGGTCCAACTACTCCATTTTGGAATACTTCCTTAGCACAAACCATTTTCGAATATGACACTACTACTTTGTCTTACATCAAACCCACATGAGACATAAGATTACTATCAAATGATGAGTTATTTAGACCCATCCATGATACGATGTCGCATTTGGGCATGATGGGACAAAGCACAAGTAGTAGAAGTTGATCTCCCTAACCTATGCATTCAGGAATTGACATTCTTGAATACCATGATCTTATTCTGTCTCATGTTGTTGTTGTTTCAAGAATACCAGTTCAAAGTGTAGTTTCTTATGATATGGATCAACCTTATATCCCTACCCTATCATCTCAAACTCTCCCACCTATTTCTAATTCTCCAATAGATTCCATGAATAGGGGGAAATCCCCATCCAAAATGGTTTCAACAGTCAATGGAACTAATTCAAATGTTGGGCATAGTATTGCATTAGGACAACCAATAGTTAGCTCACCTTCCATGACTGCAAATGTGGTTATCCTTTCCTTTGTCATAGGACAACCATCATGGGTTCAACCTATGACTAACCAAACTACATGGGGCTATACTTACCAAGGGAATCAACCCACAACGGTTAATCAAAATTATCAACCAATTACCTTAGGATATGTTTATCCCAGGATCCCTTATCCTAGTAATATTAATACCCCATGCAGGAAACCTAATTAGACGAATGTCTCCACATTCAGGAGGCCATTTTCAAATTTGTTTAGGTGTTCAACAAGAATTAAACCACCTAGAGGTATTCCATCCAGAGGTCTACCACCTATATTACTACTACCTGGAGGTCCCCTGTTTAGAGTCCAACTTGGAGGTCCACCATTTAGAGGTCAACCGTCTAGAGGCCCACCACCTAGAGGACGATTAGTTGTATCATTTGGAAACTAGCCACTACCGAACCAAATCATTATAGTAGGATCATAGACACTTATTTATCATTCTTCTTAAGGTCCTACCAGTACGCAGATGACTTACCGATATTACATGTATTCACAATAGAATCAACAATTACCATTTATAGCTATGCTTTATCTCCCATATTTTTCATGATTGATTAACGATCCTATTTACCATGATCCTTCATGGCTAGCTATTCCTATAAATTTACCTTTGGATATACCAAAATTCGACAGAAAACCTGGTGAAGATCCCAAAAACCACGTAATGAATTATAATTTTTAGTGTTTGTCAAACTCTCTAATGGATGGTTCCATCCATTTGAGACTTTTCCAAAGAACTCTCACCAAAAATGCCACTAAATGGTATATAGAATTTCCTCACCATTCATTTTATGATTTCAACAATCTAGTAATAGCATTTTTTACATATTTTCAATTACCAATTAGATATGAAATGGGTAAAGATCTCTTAACTTCACTCTGTCAAACTAGTTCCACCCATATATCTGATCATATTACACATGAGAGGATATGATGATGTAGGTTGATTAAGGCTCCCATTCCTGACAAATGACTTGTTGATTTGTTTACAAAGTCATTAATTCCACCCATTACCATAGATGTTTCCATGAGAGGTGTTACTACTGAAGAACAAGATATCAATCGTGCTTAGTACCTAGACTTTGTTTATTCCCAGTCAGGAACTCTATAAGATTTGATTCTAAATGTTCCTTGGCCTACTTCAAACCCTTCATGACCTTCGACAAAACCACCTGCGGATGGAATAGTGGGTTCTATCAAGACATAGTCAGTGGTCAAATCCAGTAAGAAACAAAACCAACCTGCTTCACCCACTAGCCAGACTATTTTCGATCCCCGTGCTTCTTATGTTCCTATTGTTTCTACTGAAGTGAATGTGGTTCAATCCTCCGAATCTTTGAGGACAAAGAATAAAGGAATAAATAAATCCAAGAAATCTATGAAACAACAAGAAGATAATAAAACATAAAATATAGATGTTGAATCTGTTCGGGTACACAGGTTACTCCCAAAAGACTAAAAACCTTGAGCAACCGCTTCACACAAATAGATCATAGATCAATGCATCGATGTTAGTCATGCAGTTAAAACCATTGAGAGGGAAACAGTCCATGGCCCCAGCCAAATAGCTACTTGGAGCAATTTATTATGCAAAATAAAAAAAGGTACATGAGCTTCTCATAATCAATCAACTATCCAAGGACCCTCCATGATCTTTAAATAGAGATCATGGACCAATCAGGTGTTAAGCCATGGATCAATGGTAGGTATGATCTAAGAGAAGTTGAATCGTCGGATCACTTTATGTCTAGAGCATATCGTGACCGTCGGATTATAATATTTACAAATGCATACTAAAGAAACACACTTTACCTAACAAATATATTACACAAGATGATCTTAACTAACTCCTAAGTGTCTAAATATCCTAACATCCCCCCTTAAGAACAACTTGGGATAGGATTGAAGGATTTACAAAAGTGACACTATTAGGAGAAGGAAGGAGGCATTAGAGCCTATCTCCCCTTAAGGACACATTCCTAAACTCCTAACTTAGATCGAAGTTTAGCAAACCTCGCTTTTGTAAGAGACTTGATGAATATGTCTGCAACTTAATCATCTGTAGGGCAATAGAGCATTTCAAGAACACAATCATGAACAATATTTCTGATGAAGTGCATGTGTAGTTCAATGTGTTTTCTAGGTTGATGTAGAACTAGATCTTTGGCAAGCTTGATGGCACTTTGATTGTCTCACCAAAGTGGAGTAGGCTGCTACTACTCGAATCCAAACTATGAAAGGATCTGTCGAATCCATAAAGCTTCGTAACTGGAATTAACTATGGCACGATATTCTGCTTCTGCTGAAGAAAGAGCAAGAGCTTGTTGTTTCTTACAAGCCCAAGTGACAGGTCTAGATCCTAGACTGAAAACATAACCTGCAATAGACTTTCGATCATCAGGAGCACTGGCCCAATCTAAATCAGTGAAACCAACCAACAAAGGTTTCCCCCCTGTACTATAATGAATCCCAAACTGAATTGTACCTTGAATATATCAAAGTATTCTTTTTGCTGCTTTCCAATGAATTTCATGAGGTGTTTGCATATAACGGGAAACATTACCAAAAACAAAGGAAAGGTCAGGACGGGAATGAGTCAAGTATAAGAGACTACCAACAAGCTGACGATACAAGGTGGCATCTACTTCAGGGGAAGTACAAGTGGCAGAAAGTTTGACTCCAGACTGGAAGGGAGAAGGGGTTGGTTTACAATCTTCCATGTGGAAGCAATGAAGAAGGTCAAAAGCATACTTAGACTTGGAAAGAAAGATTCCTTATTTTGTTTGCAAGACTTGGAGACCAACAAAATAATGAAAATGTCCTAATTCTAACATTTCAAAGTTTTCCTTAAGACTGGGTTTCACATGCGTTATAAGTTTAGGGTCATTACCAGTAAGGATAATATCATCAACATAAAGAACAAGTATGATGATATGGTTTCCTACTTTCTTGGTATAGACATTGGGGTCACAATGGCATCTAGAAAAACCAGTGTCAAGGAGAAAGCTATCCATTTTGGAATACCAAGCTCTAGGAGCTTGCTTAAGGCCATATAAGGATTTCTTAAGGAGACAGACAAACCTAGAGTTATCTTGAACATATCTAGGAGGTTGTTCCATGTAAATTTCCTCCTGAAAATCACCATGTAAAAAGGAATACTTGACATCCATTTGATGGAATTCCCAGTTATGTAAGGTGGCAAGGGAAAGAACAAGGAAGATGGAATTTATTTTTGTGATAGGAGAAAAGGTTTCATTGTAGTCAATCCCTTCAACTTGGGAAAAACATTTAGCAACTAACCTTGCCTTAATTCTTTCAACACTTCCATCTGATGCATACTTAGTTCTATAGACCCATTTACATCTAACAAGTTTTCTTCCTTTTGGAAGAGGAACAAGATCCCAAGTATCGTTTACTATTAAGGAATGGTATTCTTCATTCATAGTTGCATCCCAATATAGATTTCCTGAAGCTTCTACAAAGTTTATGGATCATGATTCTCAGAAACTTGAGCCAAAAGAGAAGAGGATCACTGAAATTGAGAACGTGTTCAACGTTGATATCTAGGATCACAGGCAAGATCACCAGCTACTTCACATGTTGAATGGACCCATCGAGGAAGCATTGGTGTTGGTGCAATTGGAGGAACATGAGCAGGTGGAGGTGGATTTCCATCCTCAATATCATCATCAGAAACTGAATTTGGAAACCTGTCAAGGAAGTTGGAAGAAGAAGAAGGCACAATCATTGAATAAAGCTCACAAGCCAAAGATGGCACACCTGCCAAGTTAGGCTCGTAGGCCAAGAGATTTTCATCAAATTTAACATCTCTTCTAATGATTATATCATGTGAATGGGGATGAAGAAGTCTATAACCTTTTACATCTTTAGAATATCCAACAAATATGCACTTTTCACTTTTAGGCTGCAATGCTTTCCATTTTTCATCTGGAATGTGAGCCCATGCTTCACAACCAAACACACGAAAGTGACTTACATCTTGTTTAATTTTAATCCATGCTTCTTCTGGTGTTATACCTTGTAAAAATTTAGTGGGTGTGCGATTAACTATGTAATTTGCAAAATTTATGGCCTCAGCTCAATATTCAAGACTCAGTTCCATAGATTGGATCATATAATTAGCCATTTCTTTTAAAGTGCGGTTCTTCCGTTCAGCTACACCATTTTGTTTTGGTGTATATGGAATAGTGTGTTGTTGTTGGATTCCTTGTTCAATGAAAAAAGTAGTGAACTTGTTGTTAACATATTCTCCTCCATTGTTAGAGCTTAACTTAATAATTTGATGACCAAATTGTTTTTCAACAAGGGCCTTATAGGCCAAGAACATGTTAAATACTTCGCTCTTAAATTTTAGGAAGTAAACCCAAGTGCGTCTGGAGTAGTCATCAATGAAAGTTAAGAAATATTTGAAACCAGAAAAGGATGCATATGGAAGAGGGCCACACAAGTCACTATGAACAAGCTCCAAGGGAACCGAGGCATGCTAAGAGGGACGTTTGTCAAAAATATCCCGATGATTTTTCGAGTACAGAATCGGAACAAACACCATCCTTACAAGATACCATTGGAAGACCAGTCACCATATTTTCTTTACATAGTTGTTGCAATGAGCGATAATTTAAGTGACCAAATTGCTCATGCCAAAGTTTGCTCAAGTTATCACTATGAGCAACAAAAACTGAAGGAAAAGGTGATGACCCAAAGTTGTTAAATTTGTACAACCTGGTAATATCATCAATAGTTCCAGTAGAAAGGACATTTTGAGGATTTTTAAAATCCTTGATTACAACTTGGTGAGGTGTAAACATCACAGTTTTACCTTCACCTGAATGAGTAATTTGATAGACTGATAAAAAATTGCAGGAAATTTTTGGAAGACATAGTACATCATTGAAATGACCATTTTCTATTGGAACTATTCCAGATCCTACAACACTTAGAGATCTATCATCACCAATAAATATTTGTTTGGTGTGACATTCATGCATAGTAGAAAAGATGGCTTGATCCTTATCCATATGATAAGATGCTCCAGAATCAATGAGCCATTCAATTGAAGTAGAAGACGAAGATGCAGTATAAGAGTAACCAAGCACAAAGTGCATGTCCATGAGAGGTAGATTCTGAAGATGAATCTAAGCTGATGTGGTGCTTCTTCATTGCTTCTTCCAAGGCTACCATCTTCTTGAAACACTTAGATTCATCATGATTATATTTCCCACAAAAATTGCAATGACGCTCAGTCTTCTTTCCTTTTGGCTTGGATCCTTTGTCATTTTTTAAAGAAGGAGCTAATTGAGAGGGTTTGAGACCCTTGTTGTTTGGATTATTATTGCGAAAATTCTATTTCTTGGGAGGCTTGGAATTTTCTTTATGTTGGGACAATAAGGCTTTCCTAGATGTATCTGCATTGTTAATTATTTCAAGATGAATGAGCTTATCTTGCTCTCTAATTAAGGAATCACAAAAGGATTCAAGACTAGGCTCTTGATAGCTAGCTGTAGTCAAGGATTCTTTCATGGAGTAGAATGTAGATACAAAAACAGAATATGGAGGTCCAAGTTTGGAAAGAATATGATAAATACATTGTTTGTCTTCTTTCTTAATCTTTCATTCTACACATAAGAGTCTAATATTTTTATACTTAGATAACTAGTCTTGAATGCATGAAAAATCGTTTGGATTCAATGAAATCAACTCATTCTCAAGTTGATGACCCCGAATTTCATTGTGTTTACTAAACATAGATTCCAACTTTTCCCAAGCTTGATCAGGTTCATGAATTCCATATATGTGGAACCACAAATTAGTAGAGATTGACATCCCAATCAATCCATGAGCTTCATCACAACTATTTTCCCATTTAATTTTCTTATCATCATCAGTGGGTTCTGTTTCTTTCCCTGAGGTTATCCTAAAAAGTCCCCTACTTCGTAGAACATCCTCCATACAAGATTTCCATGAGAAATAGTTAGAACTTGTAAGTATAATATCACAAAGGGAAGCCATACTATAAAATAATGGATGAAACAATAGAAACTAACTGTCTAGATGCAAATAGCTCGAAAAAAATGCAGTTTAAAAAAAATGGCACTAAAAACTGATTATGGATGATGAAGTTATGCTTGATCAAAGAAAATGTTGAAGATATCCCCAATAGTGACATGGCAGATATTAACTTGTCCAACTAAAAAAAGAACCCCCCTCTTCCTAGGAATAACCTTTGACAATCAATTTACAATAAATTTGATTTTAAGTGAATCACTTTTTGTAGAATAAGTGATCTTCACTTTTACAATAATATTATTTTAAATAGCTGAAGAAGACTAAGACTTGAACTCAAGACCTATTAAGGAATAAAACAACTTTGGACCAAGTGAGCTAAGTTTAAAAGATATGTAAAAGAATGGAAAGAGAAAGGTTTTTTTTTTTTTTTACTCTTCTCTCTCATTCTCTATGCTTGCCTTTTTTTTCTGCAAATCACAAAAAAAATGAAAAACAAAAACTAATTTTTTTTTCCACACAATGGGGTTAGATCTTGGTTAGCTTACCCGAAAAGTCTACGTTTTTAATTTTTCTCGTTGTTTCTGATTTGCCGTAATCATGCAAGGTGCACGGCAAAGAGCATATGTAGTCGAGAAGACAAGAAACAAAATTTCCCTTTCTGTTTCTGATTCACCGCGATTGCACAAGGTGCACGGAAAAGAGAATATGTAGCCATCGAAGGCAACAATCTGAGACTAAAACAATAAAGATATAATAATAAAACTGAAAAAAAATATGCGATATTTAAAAATAAATAAAACAAATCCGTCACGGTAACATTATATCTTCAGATTTGCGGAAATGTGTGTTTCAAGAACAAATGGAAACAATTTTCGATGAAATGAAAACTATTTCGCAGTGGAAACGGTGCTTCAAAGGTAATGGAATGAGTCCCATAGGCCACAAATGCATAGAAAATCCAGAACCAAAAATCCTTTCAAATTTTCGACAACACCGGTTCCAGATCTTGATCAAAACCAAAAGCGGCTCTTCATAAACACTCTGATACCATGTTCAGGTACACAGGGTAATCCCAAAAGACTGAACACCTCGAGCAACTGCTTCACACAAATATATCACAGATCAACACATCGATGTTTGTCATGTGGTTAAAAATCTCAAGAGGGAAACAATCCATGGCCCCAGCCAAATAGCTACTTGGAGCAATTTATTATGCAAAAGAAAGAAAGTTACATGAGCTTCTCATAATTGATTAACTAGCCAAGGACCCTCCATGATCTTTAAATAGAGATCATGGACCAATTAGGTGTTAAGCCACGGATCAATGGTAGGTATGATCTAAGAGAAGTTAAACCGTCAAATCACTTTATGTCTAGAGCATATCGTGACCATCAGATTAGAATATTTACAAATGCATACTAATGCATACTAAAGAAACACACTTTACCTAATGGATATATTACACAAGTTGATCTTAACTAAATCCTAAGTGTCTAAATATCCTAACAAAATATAAAAGTAAGAGAAAGAAAAAATTCCCTTGACTTATATGTGGAGGTGACCATTTCACCAAATAATGTCCTCATTGTGAGGAGGTTAGAAAATTTCTAAAAAAAAAGCACTTCCACCTCGACAGTTTTAATAGATCATTTCCCTACCAAACATCAATTGATTAACCATCAATCTGTGCATGGGCCCTCCTCATCTACCATCGATGAGTTCAAAATGATGTCTATCGAATTAGTTAATATCACAACTATATCCCATAGCTATGATCCTCCTCTAGAGAAAAAGAACAATATCACTCCAATTAATAAAACTATAGCTTCCATCCCTCCTACCAATGGTATTCACATTAAAAAACCTATTCTTGACGTAGTCCTCTGGAAACCCAAGAATAAAACTAAAAAATTAGTATTTAACCCTAGTGCATGTGTCTCCCAATACTACAATGTAGTGGAATATTTGGCTCAAGCACAGTGTGCTATGTCTACCCTCGAATTACTCCGAACGTGTCCTACACAAAGGAAAAATATGTTGTCGGTTCTTGGAGGTATGGATCCTGAAAATAGCAATGTTATCAACTTTAAATTGGATTATTTTAAATAGAGGTTCTCCCATAAATTATCTTTTCAATTGTCTACACATGTTATTGAGAAAAAAATCCATCGTACCATGTTGAACGAAGGCACCTCAACCTCGGTCATGTCTATGTCTTGTTGGAGAGCTATAGGCTCCCCTAAAATTAATCGTTCAACTATGACATTAAAATCATTTGATGGTCATGGTTTTCAACCCTATGGATTATTTTCCTATATATTTATTGAACTAGGGGGTAAATCAATGTCCATCCATGTCAAAGTTGTTAGCACTCCTCTAGATTACAACCTCCTCCTAGGTAGAAAATTTGTTCTATGCAATGCAGGCGGTGGCGTCGTTCGTATTTCGTGTAGTCAAATTTCCATTCTAATATTGTTACTATTAATTAGTTATATTTTTTTTCTCTGGACACAAGTTCTAATTATACGAGAAATATTCCACTCCTAGACTCTTCGGATCCGCAGTACCAGAATGTAGTAGTAGGCCTTATTAAATATTCCTCGCTTATGGGAGTCTTTCCATTGAACAATTACCCTCCTCATTTTGAGTCACTGGTTTCTGATATTTTAACTACTCCTCGGTCACCACTACTCATTCACAATGTTGAGCCTAAGGGTAATCTGATTAATATTACTATGACCATTCTGGTCAACATATCAGTGAAGCCCAAAGTTGTTGAACACATTCGCTTGGGCCATAACTATTCTTCTTCAGAAACTAAATATTATATGAACCTTTTTCGAGGAATTTAGAGATGTTCTTTTCTTGGAAATATGGAGAAACTCTAGGGATGGATCCTTCGATTGTCATTCATGAGATCAGCACATGCCCTAATTCCAAGTTGGTCCATCATAAACTATTCCAAGTACATCCACGAAAATAGGTGGCCATTAAGGACAAAGTTAAAAAAATTCTTAGGGTTGGGTTCATCTACCTTGTACCACTGATGGAATGGGTTTCTATTATTGTTCCTATGAACAAAAAATAGGGTACAATTAGGGTTTGTATCAATTTTAGAGATATTAATATGGTTTTTATGAAGGATAACTTCCCTACACCTTACATTTATCAAATCATCAATAATTGTGTTGGAAGTGTCATATTTTCATTCATGGATGTTTTTTCCGTCTATAATCAGTTAGAGATACTCCCTTCCGATCAACATAAGACAACTTTCATTTTCCCATAGGGGACATTTTCCTAGATAAAGTTTCCTTTTGGTATGAAAAATGATGGTGATACATTCCAATGCACCATGTCTTACTCTGTCCATGACATTAAACATATTGTGGAACCGTATCACAATGATCTGCTTACTCATTCTCTGCATCAAGAACTTCATGTTGATCATCTGAGAGCCATTTTTCTCATATGTCGCCATTACAATAGTCGGTTGAATCCACACAATTTTTTTTTTATGTTGAGAAGGAAATACTTCTTGGATTCATTATCTCCAAGGATGCCATTTGTATAGATCTATTGAATATTGAAGCCATTTTGACCCCACCCCCACCTACCAATGTTACTGAACTTCAAAGTTTGCAAGGGAAGGCAAACGTTCTGCATTGTTTTGTATGCAATTAAGTCGAGAAGACATATGGTTTCATGTGGTTGTTGAAAAAGGCCACACCCTTTTTTGGGATGACCCTGCTGTTAATGGAAATGCTCACCTTCTGTTGACAGAAGTTGTTTCCCTATCCTAAAACACTCAAAGCTAGAAAAAAGGAGTCGAAAAAACTAAAATCACTTCCCCTAAGATAAAATAGATGGCTGGAATGAACTCTTTTACCTATCACAACCTATAGTAGGTTGTCCTTCAAAGTGTTTGGTCTCCACATATTAACCTATAAGAAGGACACAACAAAGCACATACAAGATTAAAGTACCAAATTCGATCTATGATCTTATGCTAATGACTAAGGAGTTCAACAAGGAAATAAGTGATTCATACATAATATCACTCATGGGAAAGGAACTTTTATTGCATAAATGAAATAGAGAGAGAAATTACAACCAAAATCCTTAGTGTTGATAATTTTCCTCTCAAGTAAACATTTCCTCCAAAGCTTCAAACTTGTTTACCAAGTGCTCACTCTCCTTGGCTAGATTTGGACAGAGTTTTGATGTTGTAACATGATATTCCTCCCTTTATCCATGGGGGGCAAGCCAATATTTATAACCATGGGAGGATAGGTATCTCATGCGTGAGGTGGAAGGGAGATCCTATAAGGAAGGATCTCAAGCCCAGGTCATCTAGAAGTCTAGGGATGAGCTTGCCACGAAGCCAAGCTTCGAGAATATTTGTGAAACTTCCCTTTTTATTTTTAAAACTAGAGCACTGCTACTTTTCCACTTGGATAGAGCGTTACCCAAGGAGCACCGCACATCGTATGAACGAAAGTGGCAGTGGCACCACTTATTATTCAATGAAAAAATGTGTTACGCATAGGGGTAACACATATTATCCACAAGGAAAGCGTTGTGGGGTAAAAAGGTATGAAATCACTAATCCTAGCCCAATTTCAACTTGACAACTTGAGGATTTGAGGAAAAATCAATGTTTGGTTCTCATTGGATGATGATGACAAGAAACATTAGAGGAATTTTGGGGTCTAAAATGGGCCTCCTAAGGAAAATAATAAAATAATAGTTAAAATAATAAAATAATGGTTAAAATAATAAAATAA
>LPNX010382092.1:45228-55545 GCA_001517045.1 Pseudotsuga menziesii
TTTCAAATTCAGTGGTGGGAAAGGACAAACCTTTTGGTTTTTTTGGTGATGTTATCTGATGTAATTTAGGTGTTAGCAATATAATCTAGGTGTTAGTGAGTAGATAGAATTCTGCTTTTATTAAATTCATATAAATTATTTTTAATGTTTTTTTTATGTTATTGTGAACAACATAGTAGAGTTTAGTTTTGCAACAATCTTGATGTTTTTTTGTATTGGATCAATGTGTTAGATACCTTCAAATGTTTGGAGACTAAAGCTAGGTTGTATTCAATCTAGAAATATCTATCTCTTGTTGAAATTAGAACGTATTGGGGGGTATTTAGAGAATGATGGAGTAAAAATATGAATTACAATCTATCTATTTTTGTCATCTCAAGAGAGAACACAATCAAGAAGCAGACATATCATCCAAGAGGGAATCAAACCAGAATTCAACCTCCTTATTGGTTATTGGATATAGGGAAGGTGAAGAACTATATAAGTTTTCTTCTTTACAAGATGGACCCTAGGCTCACTCTATTCATCGATGGGACCTGCAACTATCCCATCATGTGATTTTTTCCTTGTTAGCTCCTAACATAGAGGGATAATGCATCTGTGTTGGCCCATTTTGTACATCGAAGTCATCATCAATAATATTTCCATTAATGGCTTATGGGCTATATGTCAACTCCTAGGTTGTGACGCAATGTCTAAATAGGGAAAGAAATATACAAGGAGAGTGGATCTGGAATCTATAATCTAAAAACTAACGAGTATATCGTGGTACACAGTAGAAGTGTCTCTCCTAACATTCAAAATCAAATGAGGAAAACTTGAAATAGTAATATGTTTGAAATAACTATAAGAACTAGAAGGGGAGCTATAATGGGTAGTGTGTCGACGTCAAAAGTGGGAGCCTATTGTTGTGATTTGGATGCATACAACTAAGTGTTGGGATGGCATCGAGACTAAAAACATCAATGGGGTTGGGAGGACATAGAGGTGGTTTATGGTCAG
The DNA here is from genome assembly GCA_001517045.1 of Pseudotsuga menziesii. Taxonomy (NCBI): domain Eukaryota; kingdom Viridiplantae; phylum Streptophyta; class Pinopsida; order Pinales; family Pinaceae; genus Pseudotsuga; species Pseudotsuga menziesii. The sequence goes on from LPNX010382092.1 coordinate 46,231, forward strand.
AAGCAGTGTCGTCCTTTGTCGATATTATAAGCCCCTATAGGAGGGGAGCACTGGAAAGAAGGAAGTGATCTGTTGAGTGGAGGCCAATCCCGACTGTAAATGTTGTTGGAGGAGGGAACGAATAAAATAGTAAACATGTTTTGTGGAAAATATGGCATGGACCTATCAATTCAGGAGCCTAGCACATACAAATCTTGATCTTTCTCCCAATAATTACATCAAAAACATCTATTTCCTAAAGTTCACTTTATTTCCATAGCTTTTATTGAATAAGGCCAACTTAGAAAGGTTGACAAAAGAAACATTAACAGGGTTTTGTAAGTGTGGTTTTTTTGGATGTTTATGTCATGGTTATCATGTTCAACCCCACTTTTCCCCATATTTGGTCCCTCTTTTTGTCTAGGATTTCTCTAACCAACAAGAGTTGGACCGCTCCATACAAGTACAAGTACCAGAGTACGATGTCCCTAGCCTTTTTAGAATTCATATGTATTTGTTTATGCTACTATCAGAAAAATTTGTGATACAACCTAGTCTAGGACTTGTGTTGCAAAATCTTAAGGGAAGCAAAGGTTGAGTAGGATTTGTGTTGGTGGTACTCAATAATTTGCAAATTCAAGTTCCTGATGAAGACCAATATTTTTATGTGTCTAATGCTTAGTAATATAGTTCTTATTTTGGATTATATGTAGAGAAAAATATAGAAGGTGTCCAATATGTAAGGTAAGCAAAGAAATCACATGGCATTTATATATTGAGTGATTTTTGTTACTGTTGTATGGGTAGAATTAGAAAGAGGCATTTCTATCGAAGGCTTATGAGTTGGGGTCTTTATCAATGTCTGCTTTAAATTTGTGTGTGAGAACATAAAATTGAAAAAGTATAGAGATTTACCTTTACTATGTACCTAGGGGGTGTGGCTAGAAAAGAATGGTGAACTATTTGATGGTAATTTTAATGTCTCATGGTAGACTATGGCCCTCCTCACTTAGGATCAAACCTCACCAAGGCATGCTATATATCTTGTACTATCCATTGTGACATGACACCTTAATGGGTGTCAATACTAATAAAATTGAGAAAAAAAGTTTGACGTCTCATAATTGATAGCAACACAAAGCCTAAGCATCATAGAAAGCTTTAAACAAAAGTCATTAGTGAAAGGAAAGAGAATGGTGGTCCCATAAATTATTGAAAACATTGTGCCATGGGATTATCTCGATGGGACAAACCAAGGGGAGCCTTTTGTTGGAGGCACAGGTGGTATTCTAAACTTTTTAAACTCACATTTTATAAAGTTAATGGCACAGATTGGGAGGGTACCAACAAAAAAGCAAACTGCTAGCTCTGAAATTGATATTAGCTTAGGTTGTCAGAAAAAGAGTTCAGAAGATTCATTTGATGAGTGACTCTATGCTTATTATTAATTTGATGAAGGTATTAGTACAGGTGCAAGATATTCTTTTCAATCCAATCTATTATTCATTTTTAATATTTAAATCTAGATTTAGAAGCTCTGGGCCTGACTTTGTCAACATAGATTTGAGATAATGTCCTTGATTTGATCAAATATCAACTTGTTTAGGTTAGCCAATCAAAACTTGGATTTCAATATTTTTTAAGGCATTCAATTTTGAGTCTAGGAATCAAAATATTTCATACTATGTTGATGTCTCGACTCCTAAAAAATCTCAAGGTTGAGATCCAATCCAAGCAGTGTTGCCCAAAACATTTCCTTCATGTAACAAAATACTGAGATTCTCTATAAAGGGAATATTTGGTGTGCATGTGTTGCATGGAAATCATTATGAGGTTGTGTGCATCAATGATGGATCTCACTACACCACAATACCCATGCAGATGAATATTTGTCCCACATGTTCCATATGTACCATTTATGAAGATGGATGTATGCAACATCAAGCAAACATTCTCCCAGTATTAGTCACATGACATGGATAAAAGCAGATGAGTCAAAATGGGGCACTGAATTCTCCCAAACACTCTATGATAGAGTGGGGAGAATAGTCCCTAGATGACTAAAAATGGGACCGTACCTTCTCTTGGTAACTTTGTGATGGAGTGGGGATATTAGTCCCATCTTAACTCCCTTGTTGAGAGGGAAGGATGATTTTATAGTGACATTCTCTCGGACACTTTGTGACCGAGTGGGGATATCTCTTGGACACCCTGTGAAGGGGTGGAGAGACCACTACATTGTCTCATATAGTCTATAATGTTGTGGGGATATCTCTCAGACACCCTGTGAAGGGGTGGAGAGGCCATTGCATTCTCCCAAACACTCTGTGATGGAGTGAGGATATATCTAGAACACCCTGTGAAGGGGTGGATAGGCCACAACATTCTCTCAGACACTCTATGATAGAGTGGGGATATCTCTTGGACACCTTGTGAAGGGTTGGAGAGGCCAATCCATTCTCCTAGACACTTTGTGATGGAGTGGGAGATCTATCGAACATCCTGTGAAGGGATGGAAAGACCAACACATGCTCCTGGACACTCTATGACTAAGTGGGGAGATCTATTGGACATCATGTGATGTGATGGAGAAATTTAGTGCATTATCCTAGACATTATTAGACGTATTGGGGAGATCTATAAGACACCTTGTGATGGGGTGGAGATACTCGTGCATATAACTAGTGCATATTGGTGCATACTAGTGCATTTTACATGTAGGCTCTCCAATGGAATGGACTAATCTGGTGTATGTGGACCCACCAATGTACTAGGTTGAGTTGTTGACTCCTTCATAGAATAAGTTGAGTTGTTACATGTAGGCTCCCCAATGGACAAGGTTGAGTTAGTGCATATTGACTCACCGATGGACTGGGTTGAGTTGTTGACACTTCCCGATTGACTAGTGATACTATGTTGGAAGAACTTGCTTATGATATAGAGATGTTAGAGACAATTTTTATTTACAAATGATATCCATATGCAGTATTATAGCATGATGATTCTTCCCTGGATAAGAGGGATTGTTGATGTAGTAGTTGTGTGAGGCATCCTCACGAAGCCAGCCTTAGAAAATATAATAATAAACAATGATTATTATGCATAAAAGACAATTCAGACCGGATTAAGTGTGCAAGTTGGCCCCATTTAAAGTAAACAAGCAAAAATAAAGTCAACTATAAACAACAAGGTGTGTCACTCATTTTCACCCAACCAAGTTCACTTCACCCAAGGAAGAAGTTTACTACCAGTTAGAAGAAGTATTTTCTGGGGTTCCCTATATTTGGAGGATTTTCTCCTTTGTTCTTAGGGTTTATCGATCTTCTACTATATGTGACTACTATATCACAAGGTTGTTTCATTTGATCCCTTGCGGTTTCCCAAGTCAAAATATTGTGTGTATTATTTCTATGCTTGGATGTTGTTCTTTTAGTGATCCTACTATATATTATACTACATAAAATATCTGAATTATACTACTACCATTAAAAACTATCAGTTAAATCTTTATGGGGGGTATTTCCACCCCCCCCCCCCCAAAAAAAAAGGGGGGGGGATCTTTCAAAAACCGTTGGACTTTTGGGGGTGGGTCTTTCTAATCCGACCTCCCCTCCCAAAGTCGTGTTGGAATATTTTTTTTTTTTGGGGGGGTGGGGGGGGTGGGGTATTTCCAAAACCCCCCAAAAAATTTCAAGTCATGTTGGAATTTGGGGGGGGTCTTTCCAACCCCCCCTCCCACCCAAAAGTCCAAGTCATGTTGGAATTTAGGGGGGCAGTTTAAAAACTAGACCCAAAAGTAAAATTCTCAAGACTTTTGAGGGGGGTTTTTAAGGACCACCCCCAAATACCTTAAAAATATTTTGTGGGGGATTTTAGCAAAACTGCCACAAGTCACCTTTCGGGGGGGTCTTTCTAAAACCCCCCCAAAATTCCTATGAATTAGACTTTTGGGGGAGGGTTCTTTAAAAACCGCCCCGAAAATTATTAAGAATTGGACTTTGGGGGGGGGGGGGGGGTTAAAAAAACCCCCCCAAAAGTCCTAAGAATTGGAATTTTCGAGGGGGGGGGGGGGTAAAAACCCCCCCCCAAAAGTCCTAAGAATTGGAATTTTCGAGGGGGGGGGGGGGTAAAAACCCCCCCCCAAAAGTCCTAAGAATTGGAATTTTCGAGGGGGGGGGGGGGTTAAAAACCACCCCCAAAATTCCAATTTTTGGGAGTTTTGAGGGAGGGGTTTAAGAACCTCCCCCAAAGACCTAAAAGTACTTTTGGGGGGGCGGGGGGTAGAAAAACCACCCCCAAAAGAGTATTTTGTTGTAGTGCATGTTTTAAAGAAAAGATCCTATGATTTGATAAACTATGACGGGACACCTTTGGGTGAGCCCTGAAATGGGATTTACCTTAATAGGTATTGTTCCTAGGAAATCTAACATAGACACCTTGTAAATATTGTTTATAGAGTATGTTGTGTGTAGATTTGATTGTTTTTTTGTTATGAATGTAGGATTCATCTTAGGTAATCCTACTTATATAGTGTTATGCTTGAATGAATAAATGAGCACCTATTCAGGATTTGTGGATGGTGCTAGTCATCATACCTATTGATAAGTTTGGGTTATAGTTGTCATTGATGTCAAAGGTGTTCACGAATGAGAAAGGAATAACCAGTGGATATGATGGCAAGATAAATCTCAGTGAAAGACATAAGTAGTAATGGCATGGCATTGTTAGAATAATCAAACCCATAGTATTACCCACTTAGACATTAATTCATTTATTTTTGTCTTATTTGCCTAGTTCATGAGTCCCACCATGTGCAAGTTGCTAATTGCCTATCCATAGAGATCAAAATTGCCATATTTGACTCATGTAGCACTTGGGAAAGCCTTAGGAATCAAATCTAATTTATTCCTGGCCTCCTAGGCACCCTTCTGCTTTTTCTGCTTTATTGACTGCTTTTTCAGTGTTTTAAGGCACATAGGAAAGCAAGACTAGGTGAGGTGAACTTGTTTTCTTGCCCTTTATCCTCCACTCTTTCCTCCATGCAAAAGAATGTATGAGCTGCCATTCCACCACTCATTAGCTTGCCCATGCTCCCTTTCCAATTCGTGAGCCTCATGACAGATTTGGGATCAACTTTTTACACCTATGGGGGATTTGCCTATTTTGGGTAAGCCTGCTTTATGCTAGTTTTGGATGCCTCCTTATGCATTTGATCTCTTGATGTATTATATATATTCAACAACCTATGTTATTACAGGGTTGGCTATTGTACACTCAGTTAATATAATTTTGTGTTACAGCTCCATTTTCAGTCTCCATTGTTAGTAATTTTGCATGATCAATTGATAATTGTTGTGGATAAAATTAATCTATTGCTGGCCTGAATTTCTACATGGTATTAGAGCCATTATAGGTTGTTACTCTCCTTCAAAAATTGTTTTGCAGGTTTGACATCAAGACTGGGAGCCTTCTACTGACAGCCGGGACAGATTTTCTAAAGCTATGGATTCACAGAAAACTATCTTGACTCCCTTCAACTTTTTTGAATGGAAAGCAGAGATGGAGATATTTTTGAGAGAGAAAGGCCTCTATAGGGTGACTATGGCTATAGAAGCAGAGCCCAATGCTGCTGCAGAGAAGATCAAATGGCACAATCAGAGAGATGAGGCCTATGGCCTCCTATGTCTCAGTATTTCCCGAGACCTCCTTTTCCATCTCGATGGATTAAATTCACCGGATGAAGTATGGGAGAATCTTTCTGATCTTTTTGGAAAGACAGATGAGATGAGGGGACATCAGATCGAAAATGAGCTGATTTCTCTGAGTCCTAGTAGCTTTGAATCCCTGCAGCTATATTTCTCCAAGTTCAAAGCACTAGTTTTGCAGCTGAAGCAGTGTGGTATCGAAAAGAAAGATGATCAGCTCGTATTGTCCATCCTCTCGAAGCTAGGACCTGACTACTCAGTCTTTTTTTTGACCTTCTATGCCACAAAACTCACAGCTCGAACCTGGAAGATTCCTAGCCTTGTATATTTCATGGAATCTCTCACACAAGAACAAGACAAGCTGGTGATGATGGGCACCATCAAACCATCCAAAGATCAAGCTCTGATTGCTGGAGATTCAAGGGTGGATTCAAAAATAAAAAGGAAAGCTAAAAAGCCACCTGAGCAAAGAAGAGACAAGAAGCAGTCTCTAGAGGATCAACAAGGTCCCAAGAAAAATACCCAGAAGAAGAAAAACAAAGGTGAAATGAACAAGTGCTCATACTACTCGAAGGGAAATCACACTGAAAGCTCTTGTATGAAAAAGCAGATTGATATGCTGACCAATCTCCTGGAGAAGAATGGCATCTCCCTTCCAGAAAGCTCAAAGAAGAGAGAAGGAGGATCAAGTTTCGATGACAGAGAGAGAGTTCATGCTCTAGTTGCTGGCACATCAAGCTCACCCAGTTTTATCATAGATTATGGAGCTTCAAGACACATGGTTTCGACTAAGGAGGCATTCTCCTCACTGGATATGTAGAAAGGACCATCTATTGTACTGGGAGATGACTCTCTCACTGAAAGTAAAGGAAAAGGAAGGATAGATCTTGATCATGGTAACTTCAACAATGTGCTGTATGTCCCTGGTCTCGCCTCCAACCTTCTCTCAGTGTACCAGATGACCCACACTGGGTCTCCTAAGAAAGTCATATTCTCCCCCAATGAAGTTGAGATCACAGAAATATCAAGTGGTAGAGTCATTGCAAAAGGAGTAGTGAATCATGCTCAAAAGGTATACATGTTTTCACACTTCCTACCTTACTCAAACCCCTTTGCTCTTCTTATCCATGCTAATGAAGATAGCAAGCTATGGCATGAAATATTTGTCCATCTAAATTACAAGTATCTGTCTGATCTTAGTGAGAAAGAAATGGTCATAGGGCTGCCCAAGATAAAATTTTCCAAAGGAGTCTGCCAAGGCTGTATCCTAGGAAAACACCCAGAGCATAAGTTTGAGAAAGCTAGTCATGAGAGAACCTCTGCACCCCTCGAGCTGATTCACAGTGATGTTTCTGGCCCATTCCCTCATATGTCCATGATTCAGGCCAAATATGCATTGACCTTTATTGATGATTTTTCCAGGTATTGTTGGGTTCACTTCATGAAGCACAAGTCTGAAGTTTTTGGCCTATTCAAAGTCTTTAAGGCTTTGGTTGAAAACCAGTGTGGAAGGAAACTCAAGGTCCTCAGATATGACAATGGTGGTGAGTATGTCAAGTCTGAGTTTATTAACTATTATGCAGATGCAAGTATTCAGATGTAGCATTCTATCCCCTACACACCACAGCAAAATGGTGTTGCTGAGAGGAAGAATAGATCACTGAAGGAGATGGCAACATGCATGATGGAGGCCAAAACTTTGCCACCAAAGTACTGGTCCGAAGCTATCAACTATGCAGCATATATCCAGAATAGGGTGCCTCACAAACAGCTTGATGGAATCACTCCCTTCAAATCATGGAGTGGGCACAAGCCAGATGTGACCCATTTCAGGATTTTTGGCTCAAAGGCATGGGCTAGAATCCCGACAGAGAAGAGGAAGGCTTTGCAGCCCCAAAGCCAAGAGTGTCTTTTTTTTGGATACTCTAAAGATTCAAAAGGGTACAAGTTGGTAAATTTGAGCACAAACAAATCCTTCATTGAAAGGTGTGTTCAGTTTGAAGAAGAATCCCTTGCAGAAGTGGAAATTGGTGAAGCCTCTTCACCACTTGAACCTCAAGAAGTAAGTAAAGAGTTTGTTGAACATGCTGATTCTGATTTTTCTGATGGATATGAGTTTATTGCAGACCCAAACAGCCCCACAAGGCCTAAATGGGCAGCCAAGACACTACATGCAGCAGGTGAGCTAGCTGGGGATCCCAATGACCCAAGGAGGACTAGATCTCAATTTGAGAGTGGTCTGTGCATGAAGGATCCTATGTTTTCTGAAAAATGATATTTGATGGTGTATTATTATCCTCAAACATATGAAGAAGCAGCAGTATATCCAAGATGGCAAGCTTCCATGAAGGAGGATTTCAGTTCACTCCAGAAGAGCAACACATGGGAGCTAGTGGATCCTCCTCCAGGGAGAAAACTAGTATAGTGTAAGTGGGTCTATAAGACCAAATTTGCTGCTGATGGTTCACCACTAAAGTACAAGGATATATTGGTAGCTAAAGGCTACTCACAGGTTCATGGCATTGATTACAATGAGACCTTTGCCCCAGTGGCAAAAATGGACTCCATCAGGCTAGCTCTAGCCATTGCAGCCTCAAGGCAATGGGAGGTACATCACATGGATGTAAAATGTGCCTTTTTGAATGGAGATCTCACTAAGGAGATATATATGAAGGATCCTAAATGTTTTTCTACTAACCCTTCTCTTGTGTGCAGGTTGAGAAAGTCATTGTATGGGCTAAAGCAAGCCCCCAGGGCTTGGTATGCCAAGATAGATAGCTTCTTGCTATCTCTGAATTTTGTTCGGTGCAAATCAGATCCAAATGTCTATTTGAAGTCTGTTAATGGGTCATTAATGATCATTGTGTTATATGTTGATGACCTCCTCATTACAAGAAGCTCACAGGATGATATTGCTTCCTTAAAAGGAGCTATGAACCAAGCCTTCTCCATGACAGATTTGGGGCTCTTAAGTCAATTTCTGGGGCTTGATATTGCTCAAAACAAAGCTGGAATAAAGGTGCACCAGTCCAAGTATGCCTAGGATTTTCTGATCAAATTCAGAATGCAAGACTGCAAAGCAAGCAAAACTGCTTTCCTTTCAGGAGTGAAGCTAGAGGAAGATGATTCTCCACCGATGGTAAACAATACAGTGTATAGACAATTGATTGGATTTTTATTGTATTTGACACATACTCGACCTGATATTTGTTATGCAGTAAGTGTGGCTTCTATATTCATGGATCATCCTGATGAGATCCATTGGAAAGCATCCAAAAGGATCCTTAACTTTGTTCAGGGAACAAGGACACATGGGATCTTCTATAAGGCAAAATCTGATCTTGATTTGATTGGATTTACTGACAGTGATTGGGAAGGTGATAGCACATACAGAAAGTCCACTTTAGGGTATGTGTTCATGCTTGTAGAAGGGCCAATCAGCTGGTCAAGCAAGAAACAGAGTGCCATTGTACTCTCATCTACAGAAGATGAGTACAGAGGAGTTGTTAATGCAGCAACTCAGTGTTTATCGTTGCAGGGTTTACTTGGAGAGTGTGGTTTCGAACCTGAGTACTCAACTACCATCTACTATGATAACCAGAGTACCATTCAAATCTGCAAAGATCTAGTT
>LPNX010382092.1:55751-106249 GCA_001517045.1 Pseudotsuga menziesii
ACCCATGTAGCACTTGGGAAAGCCTTAGGAATCAAATCTGCTTTATTCCTGGCCTCCTAGGTGCCCTTCTGGTTTATTGACTGCTTTTTCAGTGTTTTAAGTCACATAGGAAAGCAAGACTAGGTGAGGTGAACTTGTTTTCTTGCCCTTTCATCCTCCACTCTTTCCTCCATGCAAAAGCATGTATGAGATTCCATTCCACCACTCATTAACTTGCCCATGTGCCCTTGCCAATTCATGAGCCTCATGACAGATTTGGGATCAGCTCTTTACACCTATGGGGGATTTGCCTATTTTGGGTAAGCCTGCTTTATGCTAGTTTTGGATGCCTCCTTATGCATTTTATCTCTTGATGTATTCTATATATTCAACAACCTATGTTATTACAGGGTTGGCTATTGTACACTCAGTTAATATAATTTTGTGTTACAGCTCCATTTTCAGTCTCCATTGTTAGCAATTTTGCATGATCAATTGATAATTGTTGTGGGTAAAATTAATCTATTGCTGGCTTGAATTTCTACAGGCATGGCATAAGTTGAGGATGTGGAATGACACATATGATGGCATCGCATGGCATAGTTGAGGATGTGGCATGACACATATGATGACATGGAATATGATGGTTTCCTAATGATGATGAAATATTAAGGATGGAAAAGTTGCTTATGAAGTAGAAAGGATGAGCAAAAGATACCATGTCAGAGTTAACACAGATTTAAATCAACATAATTCAATAGTAAATATGAAATGGAATGATGATGAGGTGGAATAGATGAAGATAGTGATGACATGGCACATTTATGAGGTGGCATAGCTATCTGCATGAGATCCGATGATTGAGGATCAAGTTTTGTATAATCTGCAAAGACAAAATGCAGATATGCATTAGTTCTAGAATGGACGGTTAGGAAGCATCCCACACAATATTCGACAATTAGGAAGTGTTATCCCTAAATTTGAACCTAGACTATAGGGGTTCAAGCTTAAAGAAATATTTTTCAAAAATATAATTCAATGAAATCAAGATAAAAATCGGGCTGGTATGTAATCAAAGATATAAGGAAATCATATAACCATTAAATATCTGTACAACATAAAATAGAATACAAAATTCATATCAAAGAAACTATGAGCATGAATTTATGAAATGAGATTGACTCTGTCATTAAAAGTTTAAAAGATAACTGTATTTCACCATAAGAATCATGTAATGGGATTTAATTGACCATATACAGGATAAATCACAAAAAATACAATTCATAAGATACAAAGTCAAATCATAATCATAATCATATCAAAGCAGAACCTATATTGAAGATGCAGAGCATTTCATGTCATACAACATATCATCAAAATTGGATTTCCATAACTCCAATTGCCACCACTGTCATATCTAGCTATTATCCTTATATACAAAACATTAAATCCTAAGATAGTTTATCAGATCCTACTTCTATGGATCGAGCTCTTTCAAAAATAGAAAGGTCAATCTTCTTTAAACAGTTTTTAATACAAGTGTAAAATAAAAAAGACATCTGTCAAAACAAAATTTCTTTCAAAATCCAACTATAACTCTAAATCTAAAGACTTTTAGAAGCCTCTGCCAAGATAGTTAGATCACTTAAAACCTAGGACCATTTTTGCAACCTGGCAAACTCAGCATATTTGTTCTCCTCCTTACTCTGATCCTTCATGTGTTTGAGCTGCTTTTGGATCGTTCTTTTTTGCTTTAAAATGTCTTTAGATATTGATAGTAATTTTTGATAATCTGCCTCATTCTCCTCCAAATCCTCTCGAAGTCTTTTATTTACTGTCATTAACTTTTCATTAATATTCTGTAAAAACCTAGTTTTCTCCTTATATGTCTGTAAATATTTCTTGATTTGGTTCAATTCTGGAGTTATTTCAATGTCTTCTTCTTTCATAAGGACCTCATGTTCCTGTGGAATCCTTGAAGATGAACAATCCTCTGAATAAACTTGTTTATTTATGTAAAAGATTTCTGGTATAAACCCTACAACTCCCTGAACATCAATGAACTTCTCATTATCTGAATGATATTGACCTTTGGATGTGTGTACAGTCTTTTCGCTAAAAGAATCATTTATCATCATGATTTCCTCACAGTATTCATGTGTTGATTTCATCTCTGCCTGCAATTTTCTTCTTAACCTAGTCCTAGGTTTCACGTTAATGCTCTCTAACTTCAACAACTAATGACGAGCTTCATTTTTTGAAGTTATATTCTTTAACATAACACTTAACGTTTCAGGGATTTCATCTATAAATGAAACTTCAGGACATAAATTTTTTTGACTTGGTTTTTCTATAAAACCCTTCCTTTCTGCTACAACAGATTCAATTTGTTTTTAATGATTTTTTGTTTGCTCGTTCAAGTCATCCATTACCTTTTTCTTCCTTCTCTTTAGTTTTTTCTTCAAACCCTAGCTCTGACAACAGACTTTCCCAAGTTCGTCCTTCCCTATGCAATTGTGAAATAATCAATAGTTTTATTAAACCCTGATGGTATACTAAACGAGCAGTATGATCCAGATGGCATTGAACCTACACAATCATATTTTGTAGGCTCTTCAATAGATAGAATGGGAGATTGAGCTTCAAGCTTCCATTGAGGTGCATCAACAACTGTAAATGGCATTTGAGAACCCTGTCATACCGACCCTCACATGTAATATAATTTTTCACCATTTCTAAGGGAATTTTCCACTTAGGTTTTATCTTGCTCACATGAATACCATTCTTCCAGTCTAATTTTTCAAACCCTCACATTACGAACTCACCGTAATCTCCTTGAAAGTCTTGTTGCTTAAACCATCTTTATCCTTGCGCTGGAACATTTATTGCTTCAGCAATAGACTCTTTATTTACCATGATGTTTAAACTCTTGAGCTGAACCATTCCATCTTTATAATTTTTGATAAAATCCATAGTTACATGTGAATGATAACCCTACAACTTTTCACAGAAAGCAAACCATCCAGCATTCTTCATCAACTGGGATGACCTTGGAAACTTCAGTACCTATTCTGTGTTATTAGGTTCCAGTCTGCAAAGCAGACCTCCTGGTTTTCTTTTCACCACGATTTCTGAATTCTCCTCCTCTGTTATTTTCAGCATTTCTGCAAACCTTTCACAATATACACTTTCAAGAAGAAATGATGTTGTTTTTGTTTCCCTGAAAACTTAAACAAATGGTTCAGTTAAACTACACTTAGAAGCTTCATTTTCAAGGCCTTTCACTTTCCTCCTACTCTAAAAGAACATGATGCTCCAATAACCAGCACAAAAATAGTCAACTAGAAGCAATCCACAGGCCATTTGATAAAGTAATACAGGTGGAGCAGTTTACATCCAAATGCAGAAGACCATACAATGTGAATTTTTCCTTCTTCAAGAACGAGAATACAAGATCAAATCAAATCCCTGCTATTTCCAGATCTATTGTACACAATTTTCCATTATTTTACCCTTCTAGATTCTGAGATCTCAAACAATAAATGTCCATCAAAATAGCATATAAATGGTCTCTAATAATCTTCACCAAATCCGAAAGAGAATTCAAGCACAGTAACATGACAAGTTTTTAGGAAAAATAAAATATTATTATCAATCTGTCATCACTGTCATCGTTGGTACCATTACTCATTATATGAAATGCCTCAATTTCATATGCAAAACACTTGTGCAAGCAAATGAGTGACACGATGTAGAACATTATTACTTAAACAGGACTGCCTTTAAGAAGTAATTATAACCAGTACCGAACCTGTCCAACATAAATATGTTTACATATACCATAGTTTCGTTGTCATATTTTTACAACAAATGGTACTCATGAATAAAACCATTAATGAAATACTCTTTAAAAAATGATGCCAGTTTGAGAAGTGCTGCCAGTTTAACAATCCAATTCATAATATAAAAACCTCTTGCATTTAATATAGGTTCATAGATTTAAATAAGTGATGATTTGAGCCTTCAAAGGATATAATAAAAAATATAAAAATAATGACATTCAAAGGTATAAAACAAGGTAAAAGTAAGGAAAAAAACTCATCATAATAAAAAATCTATAAAACCCTAGGATAAAAATGAAAAAACAACCTTATAGATAACATTTGGCTCCGTCTGGGGACAAAGTTTTCCCTGTGAAACTTTGAGAACATGTTGACCTGTGCCTTCAGAAATATGCTAAATTCATTTCTATCTTATTTGGCTGGAGTCTTATTCAAAGAAAATGGTATATACATTGAATATGTACAATGATCCTTTATCCCTCAATATGTATAAAAATGTTTTAAAAAATGTCCATTGACTAGACCTGCAATTTCCTCACCATTCAAATTTTCCAAAACAAAAGTGTTGTTTCCCAGAATCTTGATCACTGTAAAAGGCCTTATCCATAAATTATCGAACTGCCTATGCTTACCTTTTTCATCCTTTCATGCATCCCACCTGAGAACAAGGTCACCCACTGCAAATACATCTTTTTTAACTTTCTTATCAAAGCTTTCCTTCATCCTTCTTCTATGCATCTCAGTTGTATTTTCAATAGCTTCTCTCTCCTGCTGCAATTGAATTATCTGAAACATTCTTCTTCTTATATCATCACGTTCTTCTTTTATTTCCTGCATAAATTTAATGACTGGAGCCACTAATTGAACAGGGAACACAACATCAACTCCATATACCAATTGGAAAGGGGATGTCCCAATTGAATTTTTAATAGTTACTCTATCAGCCCAAAGAGAAAATTTTAATTTTGTATCCCAACTCCTTTTATTTTCAAATAACATTTTCTTGATACTATTCACAATTTTTTTATTACTGGATTCTGCTAATCCATTACCCTATGGGTAGTGTGGTGTGGACTGTTTCAAGTTAATATTATTTTCTTCACAATATTTCACCATCTTTTTTTATTTAAAAGTAGGAGCATTATCAGTGATTAATTTCCTAGGGAATCCAAACCTACTAAGAATGTTTTTCTGAAGGAAATTAATTATGACTTGTTTAGTTGCTCTCCTTGTAGGAACTTCGTCCACCCATTTAGTGAAAAAATCAGTAGCAGTTAAAATCCATTTATGCTGTCCACTGGAAGGAGGATGAATTTCACCAATGAAATCTAAACCCCACTGCTGAAATGGACAATTTACTATAATAGGCTTCAAGGGTAAGGACTGAAGTTTATGCTTACCTACAAAATTTTGACACTCCACACATGTTCTGACCTGATGATACACATCTGAGAAAAGGGCAGGCCAATAATATCCTGCTCTTAGGATTTTAAAAGTAGTTTCCTTCCAATACTTGTGCCCTCCACACACTCCACTATGCAATTCTGAAATAACAACATCAACCTCCGATTTCTCCAAACACTTCAACAATATTCATCTAGGATCCTTCTAGTACACGACCTGATCTATTAAAATATACTTCATTGCTTTGAGTTTTAATGATCTGCATTCATTTCTATTCAATTCGAGAGGGCATTGTAAGTATAAAAGGAAATATACAATATCTTTATACCAATCAGACTCACCATACCTGCTATAAACCTGTTTTTTACTGTATTCTGTTGCCATATCCTGTTCTGAATTTTCTGCCATCACATGAAGATTTAATACCTGACAATTTGATTTCGTTAGAAGCTTAGCTAACCCCTGGCCTTTTACCAATTTTGTTGGTTTAATATTCACATCATATCCCATAAACTTTGCTATCCATCTACCTCTTTTTCCCTCACTGTCAGGCTATGCTAAAATCTCCTTGACTGCTAAACTTGGAACATATGCCAAAATCTTGGAATGTAAAACATATATTCTAAAAAATTTAAGAGCTTTAACTAGTGCATATGCTTGTTTTTCCATTATATTATATTTAAGCTCTGAGTCTCTTAATGTTTTACTGAAAAAAGAAATTGGTTGTTCCAAACCATCTGAATTCTTTTGCAATAATATAGTAGCTATAGTATCTTCTAATGCAAATGAAAAAATTGCAAAATCTTTTGTATAATCTGGAGCTATCAATACTGGTGCTTCTATTAATGCCTTCTTTATGGATTCAAGTGATTTTTTAGCCTGGTTTGACCATTTAACCTCCCTATCCTTCTTAAGCATCTCAGTGATATGTTTGATAATTTCTGTAAAATTAGGAATAAACCATCTTAAAAATTTGATTTTCCCAATGAAAGATTGAATCTCCTTTTTATTTCTAGGAATATTGATTTTTAAGATGGCCTTTACTCTCTCTAGATCTATTTTGATTCCTTCAGCAGAAATAATATGCCCTAACAATTTACCTTCTGTCATAGCAAAGTGAGACTTTTTTGGGTTTAACGATAAACCAAAATTTCTGCACTTAATAAAAATCTGTCTCAAATGTTTCAGATGATCTTCATCAGACTTGGAGAAGACTGTAATATCATCTTGGTATATCACTACAAATTTTTCATTATCCCCCACAAAAGCTATATCCATAGCCCTCTAAAAAGTGGCACCTGTGTTCATAATCCCAAAAGGCATTTTATCATACATAAAGGTCCCCCATGGAGTTGTAAATGTTGTTTTTTCTCTATCTTTAAGCTGTACTGCAACCTGGTTATAACTAGAAAATCCATCAATCATTGAAATTTTGTGAGATCCTACAACCCTCTACAAAATCTGATCTATTTTGGTAATGAATAGTTATCTTTCAAACAAGATCTATTCAAGTTGCAAAAATCTACACAAAATCTTATCTCTCCATTCTTCTTACGTACAGGCACCAAATTTGCAACCCATGATGAATATCTTAGAGGTACAATAATTTTTGCATCTAGTTATTTCTTTACCTCTTTTTCAATTACTGGCAGCAATGCTAGGTTAATCCTTCTAAGATTCGAATTGAAAGGCTTAGTATTTGGTTTCAGAGGAATTTTATGCTGAAATATGCTAGTATCATAAGTTTTTAATCATGATATGACCAAGAAAAAATTTCCACAAATTCTTTCAGCAAACCAACATATTTTCTCCTTTCCTTCTCTGACAGTAATTTTGACAATTTTATCATCTTAGGCTGATTTTTAGAACCAATGTTATACTCTATAGCATTCTCCTCAGTAGTCTACAAGGTAGGTTTTAACAATGTATCATCTTTTGAAAACAACCTCTCTAGTGGAACAAGTCCCTTAGGAATGAAATTCCGTTTTAACTCAACAATTTTGTGATCATCTATTGAATCATTTCTGCAAGGTTCATTTTTTATCAATTCAAAATCCTGTTCTTGATCAACTGTATCATATGAGAATTCTCCTACTAACTCCAGAAATGATTTTATTTCGTGATAATCATTAAAAACTTTCCAATGTTTGAGATCATCTAGGACAGAGGGTCTTTATCTTACATCAATTGGATATTTCAAATCTATTACCTTTGGAACTTTAAAATAGGCTACTGCTAAGGCTAGGGAATCATCTGTTTCATTATATTCTCTTGGAACAAAAATTATATTGAAAGATATAAAGAAATTTTCAATTAAATCCCAAGCCTCATTCCTATAAACTTTCAATAAATACTGATTTACCTGGTAAACACTTTTTACTTGCTGAATTACTAATTTGGAGTTGCCTAACACGGCAAGTTCTTTAATACCCAAGTCTTTTGCTGCTCTTAATCCAAGAATCAAAGCCTCGTATTCAGTAGTATTATTTGTTGTTTTAAATTCCAATTTGTACATAAGGGAAATAACCTCAGTTCCGACTGAAATCAATAACACTCCTACTCCTGCCCCCTCCTTACTTGATGCACCATCAAAATACATCTGCGATAAACCATCTAGTTATTCTTTCTTTATCTGAACTGGAATATCTTTCTATACTTGTAAAACTTCTTCAACTTCATCACTTAATTGCAACATACAAGAACCAATATTTTCATCAATTCAATAGATCGGATGATTATTAGGGTGTCTACTATCACTTACCAAATATGCCATCTGTACTTCTCTGTAAATTCTTCTGAATTATCCTCCAAATACTGGAATTGTAGCATATGAAAGATCCATCTGCAGAGTTCCTCCCACTTTATTTTCCCAAGATCTAGACAATAGTATACCAAATTTAGGAGAAATATATGCTACAACTATATCCATCAATACACTCTTCATAGGTACCTAAGTTAAATTCACCACCAAATATTTGATAACCCCAATACACTTCACTGCCCTATAATCAAACGCATACAAGTCATGGTATGGTTTAGTAACACTCATTCCTAAAGCTTCCATGACTGCTTTTGGCATGAGGTTATGTGAAGCTCCTAAATCTAGTAGACAATTATGCAATAGCTGATCCTGTACTGAAAAAGTTACATAAAATGGAGGAGGATATTCTGAATTATCATCAGGTTGATAAAAAAAAAATTGACCCCACAGTAATAGTAGGTTTTTCATCTTGCAAATTAATTTCATCAGATGGGATAGGAATAGGATTCACTACATTTTTAAAAGTTTTAAAAGTTATTTCCTTGTAAGCTTTATTCTTAATCAACTTTGTTAAAGGCACAGGGATTTTCACTTTATTAAGCTCATGCTCCAAATTGAAACCACTTATAGCTTTATTCACCTCCTCAAGACTTACCACTTCATCTTTTTTCTCCTTTACAATTTGTTTCTGATTTCAAGACACATTTTGTTTAATAGGATGAGCTTTCACCATATTTTTAGCTTGTGCTGCATGTTTTACCCCTAATCTAAGACCATATGATTTTTTTGGTATTTCCTGACAAACTTCAGGCATATACATCTGATAATTATTTTATTCATAATTATCTAGTTCTGTAGCATAATGATAATCATCTCTAGTCAAAAAATGAGAAGAAGAATCATCATCAAACTGACTAATATTATGTTCCTATTCTTTGAAATCCTCTAGCTCTCCCTCATCTATCTCATATGATTCATCATCTTTGACATTATTATTTTGAAAAGGAGGTTGAATCCTTTGTTCTTCATTTTCTCCCTTGTCCCTTTGAATATCATTATTTCATCTTTCTCTTGGCAAAAACCTAGGAGAAAAAGGTCTTCTAAACTGATTTTGATTTCTTTCACCTTCCGGTATAGGTTTATTCTGATTTTTATTTCCCATTTCCAACCTATCAATCTTAACAAACAAATTTTTAATAATTTTATTCATTTCATCCATTTTACCATCTGAAGATCTTCCTGTATGTTTGGATGTAATGATTTATTTTTTACCCTTTTTGTCTACAATTTGATGTTTTGTTTCCTCTTTGAGTTTATTTGAGGCTAAAATATTTGACTCTACTTCCAATGCTGCATATTGCATATTTTGAAATGACACAGATTTTCTTTCTCTCAATAGCAAAGAAAACTCATGATCAAATGAGTTTGCATAAGTTAACTTTGCTGATGTCTCGGTGGGTTTTATTTCAGCTAGAATTCTACTATACATTTTATTGAATCTTTCGGAAAAATCTCCCACATCTTCATCCTTTTTTTCTCTTTAATGATCCAAACTTTGTCATGTAATACAAATAATCTTTAGTATCTCCCCATTGTATCATAAATACTTCTTCTAAAGCATCTATACCATCTATAGAGTTTGGTGGTAATTCTCTAAACAACTTTCTCACTTCACCATCTAAAATTTGAACAAAAACCCTCATCCAAACATCCTCATGTTCAAAATTGTGATTGTCTGCATAACTACAAAATGTATTCCAGTGTTCTTCTATCGTAGCATCTCCTTGGCCATTAAATCTTGGAAGATATTTTTGATAATCTCTTGCTGAAAGAGCATTGAGAGGCTGGGGTAAAACTAGTGGGGCATATCTTGCTACTACCATAGCAACCATCCAATTTGAGGTTGAGCCATTCTAGGATTGGAAATATTTGAACTTATATTAGAATAAAGGGTGCTTGAATGTTGTGATGAAGGAGATATATTACCAGGATTTGACTAATTCACTAGGAGGGTATTAACAAAAGGAATATGGGTTGAAAACAAATAAGAAGCTCCTCTTTCCAATGCTTCAAGTTTAACCTTCTCAGACAACAAAGGATTTGTAAAGACACGAAAATCGTCAATTTGAGAAGGGGTAAATAACAGATCTAATTCCTCTTTTCCTTTTTCTGAATGTGGTTCAAAAGAAGGAACTGTGATAGATGAAGATTCAGGGATCTCCAAGGCTACAGGATGTTTGAATTTTTCTGATGAAGTGGAAATTAAATTTCTCCTAGCCTCCTTTAATAACTGTTCAGGATCTGAGACTCCTAAAGTTGAACCTAGAATATAGGGGTTCAAGCTTAAAGAAATATTTTTCAAAAATATAATTCAATGAAATTAAGATAAAAATTGGGCTGGTATGTAATCAAAGATATAAGGAAATCATATAACCATTAAAGATCTGTACAACATAAAATAGAATACAAAATTCAATATCAAAGAAACTACGAGCACGAATCTATGAAATGAGACTGACTCTTTCATTAAAAGTTTAAAAGATAACTGTATTTCACCATAAGAATCATGTAATGGGATTTAATTGACCATATACAGGATAAATCACAAAAAATACAATTCATAAGATACAAATTCAACTCATAATCATAATCATATCAAAGCAGAACCTGTATTGAAGATGCAGAGCATTTCATGTCATACAACATATCATCAAAATTGGATTTCCATAACTCCAATTGCCACCACTGTCATATCTAGCTATTATCCTTATATACAAAACATATGAGCTTCTAAGATAGTTTATCAGATCCTACTTCTATGCATCGAGCTCTTTCAAAAATAGAAAGGTCAATCTTCTTTAAACAGTTTTTAATACAAGTGTAAAATAAAAAAGACATCTGTCAAAAAAAAATTCTTTCAAAAGCCAACTATAAATCTAAATCTAAAGACTTTTAGAAGCCTCTGCCAAGATAGTTAGATCACTTAAAACCTGGGACCGTTTTTGCAACCTAGCAAACTCAAAATATTTGTTCTCCTCCTTACTCTGAGCCTTCATGTGTTCGAGATGCTTTTGGATGGTCCTTTTTTCCTTTAAAATGTCTTTAGATATTGACAATAATTTTTTATAATCTGCCTCCTTCTCCTCCAAATCCTCTCAAATTATTTTATTTGTTGTCATTAACTTTTCATTAATATTCTATAAAAACCTAGCTTTCTCCTTATATGTCTGCAAATATTTCTTGATTTGGTTCTTCTTTCATAAGGACCTCATCTTCCTGTGGAATCCTTGAGGCTGAACAATCCTCTGAATAAACTTGTTTATTTGTGTAAAAGATTTCTGGTATAAACCATGCAACTCCGTGAACATCAATGAAATTCTCATTATATGAACAATATTGACCTTTGGAAGTGTGTACAGTCTTTTCACTGAAAGCATCATTTATCATCACGATTTCCTCACATTCTTCATGTGTCGATTTCATCTCTGCCTACAATTTTCTTCTTAACCTAGTCCTAGGTTTCACATTAATGCTCTCTGACTTCAATAGCTGATTATGAGCTTCATTATTTGAAGTTATATTCTTTAAAATAACACTTAACGTTTTAGGTTTTCATCTGTAAATGAAACTTCAGGACATAAACTTTTTTGACTTGATTTTTCTATAAAACCCTTCCTTTCTACTACAACAAATTCAATTTGTTTTTTATGATTTGTTGTTTGCTGGTTCATGTCTTCCATTACCTTTTTTTCTTTCTTTTTAGTTTTTTCTTCAAACCCTAGCTCTCACAGTAGACTTTCCCAAGTTCATCCTTTCCCGTGCAATTGTGAAACAATCAACAGTTTTATTAAACCTTGATGGTATGTTGAACGAGCAGTATGCTCTGGATGGCATTGAACCCACACAATCATCTTTTGTAGGCTCTTCAATAGATAGAATGGGATATTGAGCTTCAAGCTTCCACTAAGGTGCATCAACAACTGTAAATGGCATTTGAGAACCTTGTCATACCGACCCTCACATGTAATATAATTTTGCACCATTTCTAAGGGAAGTTTCCAGTTAGGTTTTATCTTGCTCACATGAATACCATTCTTCTAGTCGAATTTTTCAAACCCTGGCATTAAGAACTCACCATAATATCCTTGAAAGTCTTGTTGCTTAAACCGTCTTTCTCCTTGCACTAGAACATCTATTGCTTCAGCAATAGAATCTTCATTTACCATGATGTTTAAAATCTTGAGCTAAACCATTCCATCTTTATAATTTTTTTATAAAAGCCATAGTTACCTATGAATGATAACCCTGCAAATTTTCACAGAAAGAAAACCATCCAGCATTATTCATCAACTGGGATGACCTTGGAAACTTCAATATCCATTCTGTGTTATTAGGTTCCAATTTGCAAATCATGCCTCTTGGTTTTCTTTTCACCACGATTTATGAATCCTCCTCCCCTGTTATTTTTGGCATTTCTGCAAACCTTTCACAATATACACTTTCAAGAAGAAATGATGTTGTTTTTGTTTCCCTGAAAACTTAAACAAATGGTTCAGTTAAACTACACTTCAAAGCTTCATTTTCAAGGCCTTTCACTTTCCTCTTACTCTAAAAGAACACGATGCTCCAATAACCAGCACAAAAATAGTCGACTAGAAGCAATCCACAGGCCATTTGATAAAGTAATACACGTGTAGCATTTTACATCCAAATGCAGAAGACCATACAATGTGAATTTTGCCTTCTTCAAGAACGAGAATACAAGATCGAATCAAATCCCTGCTATTTCCATATCTAATGTACACAATTTTCCATTATTTTACCCTTCTAGATTTTAGGATCTCGAACAATAAATGTCCATCATAATAGCATATAAACGGTCTCTAATAATCTTCACCAAGTCCAAAAGAGAATTCGAGCACAGTAAATAAAATATTATTATCAATCTGTCAACACTGTCATCGTTGGTACCATTACTCATTACATGAAATGTCTTGATTTCATATGCAAAACACTTGTGCAAGCCAATGAGTGACACGATGTAGAACATTAATACTTAAACAAGACTGCTTTTAAGAAGTAATTATAACCAGTACCGAGCCTGTCGAACATAAATATGTTTACATATACCATAGTTTCATTGTCATATTTTTACAACAAATGATACTCATGAATAAAACCATCAATGAAATACTCTTTAAAAAATGATGTCAGTTTGAGAAGTACTGCTAGTTTAACAATCCAATTCATAATATAAAAACCTCTTGCACTTAATATAGGTTTATAGCTTTAAATAAGTGATGATTGGAGCCTTCAAAGGATATAATAAAAAATATAAAAATAATGACATCAAAGGTATAAAACAAGGTAAAAGTAAGGACAAAAACTCATCATAATAAAAAATCTATAGAACCCTAGGATAAAAATGAAAAAACAACCTTACAGATAACAGGAAGCATCCCACAAAAGATAAGCAGAAAGGCCAAAGTTCCGCAAAAGATCAAGATCACACAGTCAAGGTAAATCCGCAAGGAAATTAATGGTCCAGAAGAATGCGGAAACAAAGTTGCAGAATTAAATAGCGGAAGTCCAAAATTGGAAAGTTGGTCGGGAATCCTGCATCCCGCATTGCTCATCCCGCATGCAGAAGGAAAGATGTGGGGAGGAAACTTTGGAAATTTGGTCGGGAATCCCACAATCTGGAAAGATCTAATGGTTGATATTAGTTTCTATAAATAAGATCAACAGTATGGAAAGGAAATTATGGAAAGGAACTTGTGGAAAGAAGCTTGCAGAAAGGAGCATGTGGAAAAGAGTTTGTGAAAAGACAAAAATGGGCATTCGACATCCTGCATCCCGCAATCTGGAGATCGACGATCAGGAAAAATACCAATGAAGATTGATGGTGTAGAAAGGAACTTGGGGAAATAATCTTGTGGAAAGGAGCATGCGTAAAGGAGTTTGAGGAAAGGTAAAAACGGACAGTCGACAACCCACATCCCGTAATCTCGAGATCAACGGTCAGGAAAATGCCTAGTGAAGATTGATGGTGGGGAATCGTTGATGAATAAATCATGGTGTAGAAATATGATTTCAAGGAGGAAATTTATGTGTTATATTGACGGACTGGAGAGATTCAAAATTAGATCAAACAGCCTGGATTAATTTTGGAGAAGGAGATTGTGGACTCATAAGATGGAAGGTGAAGACCGTGTTTTTGTGAGGAAAACATGTACATATGAGCCTGCAATGAAGATATATTGTAGAGAGTTTGTAGAGGAAGAAAATAATCTCACAAGAATGAGAAAAAGAAAATCTTGAAGGTATGAATATAGAGTATTCCTGCTGATGGAGGAGAGGAAGTCCACAGGCATTGGTTTAATGAATCCTACAATCAGAGAAGAAGGGAGATCATAGATCAGAAGTGATCAAGACATTTACAATTAATTATTTAATTAAAATCATTAGTTACAGTTTGGAAATTGAACCCAAGAGATTGAACAATTACACTCACAAAATTGCTAATCAAACATGCAAATTTACCAACAAAGGAGACTGAAATTGGAGCATAACACTAATCTGTATTGAATAAGTGTACAATAGGCAACCTTGTGAAGTCATAGGCTGCTGAAATATATAATTACATGAGATATTTGAATGCATAAGGATGCCATTCAAAATAGTCAAAAAGTAGGCTTACTAAATTTAGTCAAATCCCCCATAGGTGCATAAAGCAGTTTCCAAAACCACTTAGAGGCTCACGAATTGGCAAAGTCAAGTAGGAAAGATAATAAGGGATGGAAATACAAATCATACATGCTTTTATTAGGAGAAAAGGATGGAGGATGATGTGGGAAAAAAACAAGTCAACTACACCTAGTCTTGCTTTCCCTTTTGCCTTATTTCTCAATAAAACAGGCAGCTTTGCAAAAAAAACAGATATGCACTTTGGAGGATCTAGAATAAAGCAGACATGCTAAATATGGTTTCCAGGAAGTTTCCCAAGTGCTACATGACTCATTTTTAGGAATTTTGACTTCTATGACATGTAGAAGACAACTTGCATAGAGTGGAATATAGGAAACTAGGAAAATAAGACAAAAATGAATTAATTAATGTCTAAGGTAGGTAACTATGGGTTGATTATTCTAACACCCCCATTAAGCCTAAATTTATGAGTAAATATTAGAAAACTATAGGGCCTAGAAAAAAGGCTTAGTCACCCTTTACATATTGCATGTCCATTTAACCAAGGAAAGAGGCCAAAACCCGGTGGGAAAATCCTCCCTTAAACATGGACAATAAAACCAAATTTGAAAATATTGTCATTAATCATGCTTCACAGCATGATCAGCAATCCCCAGTAGTGATTTGAGATTGTTGAATGTATTCTCACAAAAAACTTTGGTGAAGATGTCTGCTACTTGTTCTGAAGATGCACAGAAGAGTAGGTGAATTGTGCCATCATGCACAAGCTGTCTGATGTAGTGCATATGGATCTCAATGTTTTTGGTTCTTTATCTCTGAACTGGATCATTACAGATTTGAATGGTGCTCTGATTATCACAATACATAATAGTTGAAAACTATGATTCGAAGCCACACTCACCAAGCATTCCTTGCAACCATAAACATTGAGTTGATGCATTTACAACTCCTCTGTACTCTGCTTATGTAGATGAGAGTGCTATGGCACTCTGCTTCTTGCTTGAACAGTTGATTGATCCTTCTACAAGCATGAACACATATCCTGATGTTGACTTTTGATTTGTGTTGTCACCTACCCAATCACTGTCAGTAAACCCAATCAAATCAAGATCAGATTTAGCTTTGTATAAGATCCCATGAGTTCTTGTTCCTTGAACAAAGTTAAGGATCATTTTGGCTACTCTCCAATGGATCTCATGAGGTTGATCCATCTATCTTGAAGCCACACTAACTACATAAGATAGATCAGGTAGAGTGTGTGTAAGATAAAGCAAACACCCAATCAACTGCCTATACAGTGTATTATTTACCATAGGAGAAGAACCTGCTTCTTCAAGCTTAACTCCTGAAAGGAAGGGAGTGATCTGATCCTAAAACTCATTTCAAGCACAAATGCAGGCATGTTAGTCATCATGCCACTTCATCATGCCATGTCATCATGCCACATCATCCTGCCATGTCATCATACCACATCATCATGCCACATCATCATGAAATATCAACATCCTATGTCATCAGAATGCACTTTTTGACTACCACGTGGCAGCTTGAGGGAGTGCCATGTGGCACTTCAGCCAAAATTTTCCCTGTTGAGGCCAAACTTCAAAATGCAATATCTTTTGCATCCAGAGTCCATTTGACATGTCGTTTACACTGTTGGAATCGACTTGACGAGATCTTTGACATGGTACTATTTTTGTTGCAATATGATGATTTTGAAAATTGGCCTTTTTAGATCCTCCCGGATCATTCCTCCCCACTGGGAAGGCTTTTGGTCCCCAAAATATTCTTGCAAGTATGCTCATCTACTTCTTGCTTCATTGGTGCCTGCACAAACTGCTTCCAATTCCTGGATTTTTGCACACTGCAAACTTTTTCTCATAACAGTCCACAACCTACAACACTTGTCAACCTGCTCTGATACCACTTGATCTGATTCTGGGGGTGAGCCTGAAAAGTCATCGAACCCGCTCGAAACAATGTGGTTCGTCGATTATGTTAGTGATGAAGAAATATGGCACATGGAGGATGTGCATTGACTATTGGGCTCTGAACAAGATCATGATAAAAAATCGATACCCGCTTCCTCGCATAGATGACTTGCTCGACCAGTTGAAAGATGTTATGTTCTTTACCAAGTTGGATTTGCATAGTGGCTACCACCAGATCAAAATTTCAGAAAGTGACGTGTGGAAGACGACCTTCAAGACCAAGCAAGGTCTATTTGAGTGGTTGGTGATGCCCTTTGGGCTTTGCAATGCACCTACAACCTTCATGCGGGTAATGAATGATGTTTTCCGACCATTCTTAGATGATTTTGTCATTGTTTATCTAGATGATATATTGGTCTTTAGTAAAACATGGGAAGCACATGTGGGGCATGTAAAGCAAGTATTAGATACTTTGAAAAGGGAGAAATTGTATGTAAAATTGTCAAAGTGTGAATTTGGAAAAAATTCATTAGTTTACTTGGGTCATATTGTAGGAGGTGGAAATTTAAAAATTGATCCTTCACAAGTTGATGTAATTGTCAATTGGCCTAAGCCTACTAACGCTACTGAAGTGAGAATATTTTTAGGAGCTGGTCAATATTGGAGAAGGTTCATTCAGAACTTCTCATACATAGCATCTCCTTTGCATTCCTTAACAAGTGTAAAGAAAGCCTTCCAGTGGGGAGGTAAGCAGCAGAAAGCCTTTGACACATTGAAGGGAAAGATCAGCACCGCCCCAGTCCTAGCCTTTCCTAATTTGCAACAACCATTTGAGATAGAGACAGATGCCAGTGGATATTCCATGGAGGCAGTATTGATGCAGCATCGCAAGCCTATTTGCTACCATTCAGAGACTTTTACTCAAGCAGTGATCAACTACCCCACCTATGACAAAGAGTTGTATGCTTTGGTTCAGAGTGTCAAGAAGTGGAAACACTACTTGATGGGTAAGGAGACGATCATCCATACCGATCATTAGCCCTTGCAGTATCTCCAGTCCCAGACTAAGCTCCAACAAGCTCGTCATTTCAGGTGGATGGGATTCCTTCAACAATTCCATCTAGTGATCAAGTACAAGAAGGGTACTAGTAACAAAGTGGTAGATATGCTCTCTAGACCTCCTATTGTTGCATCTATTGTTTTGAAAAATGCTTCTTTGTCCCATGAAAGTTATATTGAGAAGTATGCTATTGATGATGATTTCAAGGAGATTTATGAGAAGCTAACCAATGGCACACATGTGGAAGACTACTATGTCACGTCCCCATGCCTCCGGCCGGCATAGAGGACGCGACTACTAGCTTTAAATGCCTGGGCTAACCGCCCATGAACATGTACAGGCATAGATAAAATGATGAAATGCTAAAACAAAATGCTTCAGGGAAATGCAATACAGAGAAACATGCACATTGAACATCTATTGTGCATAGATGCATTCATTTTTCATGCTCAGCGGAACAACATACATTTCTACAGCATTCATTCAACATCAATCATCATATTAACATGTTCATCAATTTCATTAACAGAATTTATAGTTGCAGAAGTAAAATGGATAAAATCACTTATCTTAGGATGAACTCGATCTGCAACCAGCTACGTCGCTGCAACGTTCCACCCAACCATAGGCCAGCATGCTCATCAATCTCTCAGCAGCGCTACCACCCCCGAGCTGGGCATGATTCTCCAAGGAATAAGGGAACTAGCAGGATTACACATAGCCAGGAGTATATAAAACACATAGCCAATCCAACAGAGTTGGGTTTATCAGGCCATTAAGGAGCTGGAGAAGGCAAATTGCTAAGTTGGTGAGCTCATTACAGAGCCAAGAACACCTACACCAGAACTAGCCTGACCTCTAAGACACCCAAACACACCCAACACAAGGAATCAGTCCCTTCTTTGCTACACAGTCCCTCAGGCCCTGCATTCCCTTCCAGTGCTATTCAGGGGTGATGGAGAAGAAGGCCAGCCCTCTAGCTCTGTCTGTGTGGTTTCCAGCCACCAGGTTTATCAAGCAAATCTCAGACACATCCCTGCTCCCAATACAGTCTGAAGACCAACCATTGCACTCAGGAAACCAACCAGCTATCACAGCTTAAACAGGGAAAAACAAATCTCAAGTGACATACAACAATTTCCCAAACGCAGCAGCAACACACTTACAGCAGGGGATAATCAACAATCCATTCAAGACAATTGAGCCATGGGAAGATTCACACAGACCACACAAGAAATGAATTTACAAAATCCTGGCCTGGGTGTGAATAACAATCAACGCAGAACCCACAATTTGACCCATGGGGAAAGGATTCATCCACATCATTCACAAATCCGTGGAAGAAACGGTGTGGGTAAAAGCCAAGAAGATTCCTATGCATGGAAAGAAATAATGGACTGGCAATGGTGGAAAATGAACAGAGCATAGAGAGGATGTGAAATTGGGCATGCGTGAGTGTTCAGCAAACTTGTGGAGCCAAGAAAATGTCCGCGTGAGTCCAAAAATGCCAAGAGCCTGTGCGTGAGGAGAAAATAGACAAAATCGTGGGGAGAGTAGAATTTTCCTGCGTGAGTGAAGAGTGCATGAAGGCTTCCCCCTTGCCATTCCGAAGTCAACTGCTGGGTGGAGTGTGCGTGGAGGCATGGACTGACAGTCCTGCCACCCCACTCCCAAAACAATTAACTGCCACAATTTTTCCTAGCTGCCAGCAGAAATTATTAAATGGAGGTAGTTGGAATAAAACAAAAGAAGATGACACATGGGTTTTTCCCCCTTTTGGCTCAAGGTTTGACAAATTTCCCCACCACATCCTTATCCTTGGGAAAATCATGCCCCATTCGATTTAGTTGTCGTGACGATAGCTGGTTGTGTTCATTTTAATTATAGATGCATATTTACACGATGACCAACATAATATATGCCGCATGCCCCAATATACCATCAGTGACAAACTTAAATCCTAAACATAATGTGACCGATCAATGGTGGGGCCTTGGCCTTTAACTCCACACCATGATCATTTACAATATACACATCATATACATCTAATGCAACGGGGTCAAAACAGGGACATTACATACTATTTGCAGGGAAGGTTTCTCTATCATTTGGGAAAGTTATGTGTTCCTATCAGTGAAAGAGTCCATGTAATACGAGAAGCTCATACTTCTCTTGTATCAGGGCATTTTGGGGTAGGTAAAACTTTGGCTCATTTGAAAAGACTTGTGTATCGGCCTCGCATGAAAGACATTGTAACAAAATATGTAAAGGGGTGTGTGATGTGCTCTACTTGTAAGCCCACTAATAGAAAATTGGGGCTGTACTCACCACTTCCTGTTCCTTCCCATCCTTGGGAAAGCATTTCCATGGATTTTGTGGGGGGTTTGCCTATGTCTAGGAGGGGTCATGACTACTTGTATGTGATCATGGATAGGTTTAGCAATATGTGTATTCTTATGCCATCTAAAAAGTAGGTCACTGTAGAGCAGGCTGCTTCTCTTTTCTTTCAGCATGTATGGGTTCACTTTGGACTCCCTACGTCCATTATCTCGGATCGGGACTCCCGATTCCTTGGAGAGTTTTGGACAAAATTATGGTGTATGATGGACACTAAGCTAAAGAGGAGCATCGCTTTCCATCCACAGACTGACAGATAGATAGAGGTAGTCAATAGGACAGTTTTCCATTTGCTTTGAGGCTATTGCAACAAGCATCCTAAGTTATGGTATGAATAGATCCAGTATGTGCAGCATGCCTACAACAGGGCTATGCATTCTTCCACTCAGAGCACGCCATTTGAGACATGCTTTGGGTACTTTCCAAAGACTCCATTAGACTTGACTTATGGGAGAGAGTTTGGTTCAAGCACTTCCAAGGATGAAGACAAAGCCTGCAGGTTCATTCAAAGAGTTCAACAGGTACATCAAGCAGTGC
This sequence comes from Pseudotsuga menziesii, assembly GCA_001517045.1. Lineage (NCBI taxonomy): Eukaryota > Viridiplantae > Streptophyta > Pinopsida > Pinales > Pinaceae > Pseudotsuga > Pseudotsuga menziesii. Next base: position 76,371 of record LPNX010382092.1, read on the forward strand.
AAGAGCAGTTAGAGAAGATTCAATCCCAGTACAAGGCTCACCATGACAAGCATAGAGTTGATCATTAGTTTCAGATGGGAGATCAAGTGTGGCTTCACATCAGCAAGGAGAGGATGAACGAAGAAGGCAAGAAGCTCAAGCCCATCAGATATGGTCCCTTCACCATCTTGGAGAAGATTGGGATGAATGCCTTTTGCTTAGAGCTACCGCCATACATGTAGATCTACTCAGTGGTGAATGTGGAGAACTTGAAACTATATGAGCCTCCCATGATCATGGATGAAAGGGAGAATGTCTCATTTCCATCAGTTGATGAATTTTCTCCTAAGTACATGGATGAGCTAAAGGAAGATGTCATCTTGGACAGAAGGACAAGGACTTCTCGCAGAGGTGATGTTGATTATCTTCGACTAGGCATCAAAGGCACTTATCCAAGCAAATCCAAGTGGATCGAGAAGGAGAAAGTGAGGGAGCAATTCCCTCACCTATCTATTGATTAGTACAGGATTTTGGAGGCCAAAAGCTTCTCAGTGGGGAGGAATGATCTAGGAGGATCCAAGAAGGAAAATTTTCAAAGTCCTCCAATATCAACAAAACCAGCACTAGATCGAAGGGCTCGTTGAGACGATTCCAATGGTGTTCATTTCACCTCAAACGGACGCCATATGAGAAAGTTATCACATTCTGTTGTATTGATGAAACAAACAAATTTGGCAAAATGGAGGTGCCACGTGGCACCACTGATAGGGTGACACGTGGCATCTGTATTGTACAAACATGATGATGTGGCACCACTGACATGGTGACACATGGCACTTGTACGGTACAGACAAGATGACATGGAAGGTGTACAGACCAACCAAAATACAACATGTGGCATCCATACAGTACGGACCAATCACATAGTGACACATGGTAGTACGGATCCGAGCTGGCATACTGCTGACTGGGCGTACGGATGGTGATGTGGTAGTATGAGCAGTGACTTGGCGGTTGACTGGATTCCAACTGGACATAAGGTGGACCAATCCCAGGCTGCCACATGGAAGCACAGGATTGGCCAATATGTCTAATGCAAAAGTTATGGCCTCCGCAGGGTTCGACCCCGTGACCTCTACAATGAAGGTTGAGCGACTTCACCACTCAGGCTACATGGATTCTTGGTAGGTGTGGTTAGGATCTTTTATTTAAACTTGAAAAAGTTTATATGGTGCAAAAAGGGGGAGTTTGTTACAACTCCAACCCACAAATCATGTGGAGCTCGACCTTCCCATTCAACGCATGTATTTCACATGGAGGAGCCACCACATGGGACTCGCCCACTCCTTACCATGTGTTTTTTTTAAAACTTGGTTATGGCTTTTAAAATGGGTTTGTTATTATTATAATATGACTTTTAAGGGCATTTTTAAATAATGTTTGTTTATTATTTAATAAAAAAACCCAACCACATGAAAACCAACTTGGAGAAGTTGTAACCAAGGCCAATATAGGAAAATTAGTTGCAACCAAAGCAATCCATGAGAGTCATGTGAAGAAGGGCAAGCCAAAGGAGAGAAGGGATATTGCGTAGCTCTGTAGGAGGAAGGTACGAGTGTTTATACTCGTTTTACACCGTCTTCAGGATTTGGAGTTGCTAGAAGCAGTCTTGTTGTGTTTTGGGTAGTGGTTCTCTTCCTAACCATTGTCGCCAAGGTATCATTGTATCATTGCCATGTATTTTTCCTTATGCTGCGATTATAGATTGGCCCTCCTATTGAGAAGCAGGCCCGGAGACATAGTCCATCCTGGATGAACTCCGTTATCAACTTGTTTTCTTTATGTATGTATTGTCTATGTTGTTTGGTTCTCTTATGGATTTGTGAGCTTCATTCATGCTCTTTATGCAATTCATGTTAACGTCATAGAGTAGCAAAGATCTTGTTTTCGGATTAGGGAGTCTTTCTTGGCTTGCAATATTTCATGTTGAACTTGTTCAGAAAATATAAGGCATACTTGGACTGATTTACTTTGATTCCATGTTGGTATGGAGCAATTTCGAGACCCAAGAATTGGCTCAACAATCCCAAATCAGTCATAGAAAATGCATGGTTTATTGCATCCTTCAAGGAGGCAATCTCTTTCTTTGAACTTCCTGTAATCAGAAGGTCATCCACATACACGGAAATAATCATCAAATAACCATGAATCAGCTTCAAATAAACATTAGGATTAGACTTGTATCGAACAAAACTCAATGACAGCAGAAAGCCATCAATCTTGGCATACCAAGCCCTGCGGGCTTTCTTGAGCCCATACAATGATTTCTTTAACCTGCACACAAAAGATGGATTAGAAACAAACCCTTGAGGTTTCTGCATGTAAATATATTTAGTGAGATCTCCATTTAGGAAAGCACACTTCACATCCATGTGATGTACCTCCCACTGCTTCGAAGCTGCAATGGCTAAAGCTAGCCTTATGGAGCCCATCTTTGCCACTGGTGCAAAGGTTTCATTGTAGTAAATACCATGTACTTGTGAGTAGCCTTTGGATACCAATATTTCCTTATATTTCAAAGGTGAGCCATCAGTAGAAAACTTAGTCTTGAAAACCCACTTACATTGAACTAGCTTCCTCCCTCGGGGAAGATCAACCAGTTCCCAAGTGTTGTTCTTCTGCAGCAAGATGAATTCTTATTTCATGGTTGTTTTCCATATTGGATCATGTGTTGCATCTTAATATGTCTGTGGTTCTGATTCAACCATCAGATAGCACTTCTATACAAACAAAGGGTCTTTCACACACAGGGCACTCTCAAACTGAGATCTAGTCCTCCTAGGGTCACTAGGATTTCCAGCTAGTTCCCCAACTGCATGAATGGTCTTTGCTGCCAATTTTGGTCTTGTAGGACTTTCAAGATCTGCAATTAAATCAACATTATCAGACATATCAGAATCAGCAAAATCATTTGTCTCTCCACTTACATTCAATGGATCTGGTGGTGAAGAAGACTCTCTAACTTCAACTACTACTAAAGGATCTTCTTGGAACTGAACACTATTTCAATGAAGGATTTTTTAGTGCTCAAGTTGATCATCTTGTACCATTTTGAATCTTCAGAATACCCAACAAATAGGCACTCTTGGCTTTGGGGCTGCAAATCCTTTCTCTTTTCAGTTGGAATTCTAGCCCAAGCCTTTGAACCAAAAATCTTGAAATGGGTCACATCTGGCTTGTGCCCACTCCAAGATTTGAAAGGAGTCATACCATAAAACTATTTATGAGGCACCCTATTTTGGATGTAGGATGCATATTTTATAGCCTCGACCCAAAACTTTGGTGGCAAAGTCTTAGCCTCCATCATACAGGTTGCCATATTCTTCAATGACCTATTCTTTCTCTCAGCAACACCATTTTGCTATGGTGTGTAAGGGATCGAATGCTGAATCTGAATACCTGCATCTTTACAATACTGAATGAACTCAGACTTGACATACTCACCATCATTGTCAAATGTAAGGATCTTGAGTCTCCTCCCAGACTGGTTTTCAACCAAGGCCTTAAAGACTTTGAAGAGGTCAAAAACTTCAGACTTATGCTTTAGGAAGTAAACCCAACAATACCTGGAAAATTAATCTATGAAGTTCAATGCATATTTGGACTGAATCATGTACATATGACGAAATGGACCAGCAACATCATTGTGGATTAACTCAAGAGGTGCAGAGGTTCTCTCATGACTAGCTCTCTCAAATTTGTGCTCTGGGTGTTTTCCTAGGATACAACCTTGACAGACTCCCTTGGAAAACTTAATCTTTGGTAACCCTATGACCATATATTTTTCAATGAAATCAGAAAGATACTTATAGTTAAGATGGCCAAATCTTTCATGCCAAAGCTTGCTTTCCTCATTAGCATGAATCAAAAGAGAAGAGGGGTTTGAGTAGGGTAGAAAATGGGAAAACATGTCTACCTTCGAATTGTGATCAACAACACCTTTTGCAATGAATTCACCATTCGAGATCTATGTGATCTCAACATCATTAGGGGAGAATATGACTTTCTTTGGAGACCCTATGTGAGTCACCTGATACACTAACAAGAGGTTAGAGGAAAGGCCTAGAACATACAACACATTATTGAACTTACCATGATCAAGATCAATCCTTCCTTTACCCAAACTGTCAGTGAGAGAGTCATCTCCCAGCACTATTGGCGGACCTTTTGACATGTTAAGAGAGGAGAATGCCTCCTTGGTTGAAATCATATTTCTAGAAGCTCCAGAGTCTATGATGAAGCTAGGTGAGCTTGATGTGCCAGCAACCAAAGCATGTACTCTCTCTCTATCCTCTGAATTTGATCCTCCTTCCCTCTTCTTTAATCAATCAGGAAGGGAGATGCTATTCTTCTCTAGGATTTGGGTCAACATGTCAATTTTCTTCTTCATGTAGGAGCTCTCAGGATGATAGCCCTTACTGCAGTATGCGCACTTGCTCATTTCTCCTTTGTTCTTCTTCTTTTGGAATTTCTTCTTGGAGCGTTAGGGTTCCTCTTGAGACTTGTTCTTGTCTCTCATTTTCTCAGTTGGCTTCTTAGCTTTCTTCTTGCCTTTTGAATCCATCCTTGAATCTCCAGCAACCAAAGCTTGGTATATGGAAGGTTTGATGGTGCCCATCATCGCTAATTTATCTTGTTCCTGTGTGAAGGATTCCATGAACTCTGCAAGCTTAGGCATCTTCCAGGCTCGAGCTGTCAACTTGGTGCCATGGAAGGTTGAAACAAACACTGAATAGTTAGGTACAAGCTTTGAGAGTATGGCTAAAACTAGTTTCTCTTCCTTCTTTTCAATTCCACACTGTTTTAGCTGCAAAATAAGGGATTTAAACTTGGAAAAATAGAGTTGCAAGGATTCGAAGTTGCTGGGAATCAAAGAGATCAATTCATTCTTGTTTTGATGTCCTCTCATCTCATCTATATTAGAAAAAATATCTACAAGATTCTCCCACACTTCATTAGATGATGTCAATCCATCAAGATGGAAGAGGAGGTCTCTTGAAATGCTCAGACACAAAATACCATAGGCCTCATCCCTCCTATTGTGCCATTTTATTTTCTCTATGGATACATTTGGCTCTACCTCAGTTGCCATAGTCACCCTGTAGAGACCTTTATCTCTCAATAGTATCTCCATCTCAGATTTCCATTCAAAGAAATTAAATGGAGTCAAAATGATCTTCTGAGATTGGTCCATAGCTCAGAAACTGTACCCTTCACTCAGCAAAATATGCTCCCAGTCAAGATGTCAAACTTGAAATAGCAATATGGAAGGAGATAAATCAATATAAAAATGCTCTGATAACATGTGGAAATTGAAACCAAGTGATAGAACAATTACACTCACAAAATTGCTAATCAAACATGCAAATTTACAAACAAAGGAGATTGAAATTGGAGGATAACACTAATCTGCATTGAATAAGTGTACAATAGCCAAACTTGTGAATTCATAGGCTGCTGAAATATATAATTACATGAGATATTTGAATGCATAAGGATGCCATTCGAAATATTCAAAAATTAGTCTTACTAAATCTAGTCAAATCCCCCATAGGTGCATAAAGCAATTTCCAAATCCACTTAGAGGCTCATGAATTGGAAAATTAAAGTAGGAAAGCTAATAAGGGATGGAAATACAACTCATCCATAATTTTATTATGATAAAAGGATGGAGGATGATGTGGGAAAAAAAATAAGTCAACTACACCTAGTCTTGCCTTCCATTTTTCCTTATTTCTCAATAAAACAGGCAGCTTTGCAGAAAAAGCAGATATGCACTTTGGAGGATATTGAATAAAGTAGACATGCTAAATATGGTTTGCAGGAGGTTTCCCAAGTGCTCCATGACTCAGTTTTAGCAAGTTTGACTTGTATGACATGTAGAAGACAACTTGCATAGAGTGGAATATAGGAAACTAGGAAAATAAGACAAAAATGAATTAATTAATTTCTAAGGTAGGTAACTATGGGTTGATTATTCTAGCACACATGTTGTTGAAAATGTTTGAAAATCATATTTGAAAGGGAATGATTGTGAAAGGGTATGTTTTGTAATAAATAGATGCGTTCATAGGAAACATGAAGATACTTATACGCAGAAGTATCAGTGAGAAAGGTGTTTGTGTCATTGAGATCGATGTAGCCATAGCAGAAGACAGAGACCAGTGGGTGTTATAGAGAATTAAGGGAAAAAGATATCTAACATATTACATAAAACATATTAGGGTGGCAGGGTGGAGCTAGGGCAGGAAACAAGCCTGTAGGGGGTTTTTGCCTCCTTCTAGTAGAAGCTGGTAAATAGGGTGTAGGAGAATCTTGTCAGTCGTAGCTGACAAAACATGGTGTCGAAGAATCCTTTTAGTAGCAGCTGATAAACCAGGGGGTCATAGCCTCCTTCCAATTGGCATTGGTAAATAGGGTGTCGTAGCTGATAAACCAAGGGGTCGTAGCCTCCTTCCAATTGGTATTGGTAAAAAGGGTGTAATATCATCCTTGTATGTAGTAGCAAGACAAATTATTTGTAAATAAATATTTTGCAATAATATGATGTATTGGTGGTTTACCCTATTAGGCTTCCACGTTAAAATTGTGTTCTGTGTATTCTTGTTATTATGTGTTTCTAATGATAGATTTAAAAGTGGTTAAAATGGTAAAAAGTTAACAATACTAATTCACCGCCCCCCCTCTCAGTATTGACCAATAAACCAACAATTGGTTTCAGAGCTGGTTCCTACATCATAGTTTAACCACTGGAAGGTAGATCCCATTAAAACCATTATGGATCAACAAGAAGAGATTTGCACAGTAAATGGATATCCAATACTTGGAAAAGAAGAATACATATTTTGGAGTACAAGAATGAAAATTTATTTGAAGGCATTGAGACATGATGTATGGAATTCAGTGATCACCAATTACTTCCCACCAGATAGACAAGGAATACAGCTCAAAACAAATCCAAGAAAAGTAACTCAATGGCAATGGCTTCAATACTTGATGGATTACCTGATGATGTCAAACATAAGATAGGTGATTTTAACTATGCAAAGGAACTTTGGGACAAGATAAAATACCTCTACTCAGCTGAGCAAAGAGCAGAAGAAATAATTTCCTTTCTCAAGGATGTTAGTGAAGATGAAAAGATAAGTGAAGATGAAGAAAATTTATTTATAGGAAAAACAAACTCAAATGAGGCATTAGAAGTGGGCATAGAAGCCCAATACATGAATTTTATGGATGAAATTGAAAAGTGTAGGAAAAGGAATGAAGTCTTCAAAGGAAAATTTTCAAAATATCAAGAAGAGAAGAAGTCAAAAATCTCCAAGAAGAGCTACACAATTCAAGACAACAAGTGTTGGCTAGCATGAAAGAGGTCAAGAGCTTAAAACAAGAAGTTGTTGAATTCAAGGAAGAAGTGAAGAAGCTAAAATATCAGCTGAATATTAGTGAAAAGTTTAAGGAAAATACTGAAGCTCTTAATAAAGTCCTCAACTTACAAATATCCCCCCCAGGGCTAAAACACGACTTGGATATAATCATAAAGGATCAAGCTCCATCATTCATGAACATGTTGAAAATGTTAAATGTCAACATGATTCCTCCAAAGATACACCCAGGCAACAAAAGAATCACAAAGAAATGAAGTCCAGTTATCATAATCCTTCTCATCCTCCCAAGATGAAAAATTTCAGAAGACATGCAAAAGAAAAGAGTCATTACAAGAAGAAAAACAAGAGATTCTCCAAACATACATTCTATGGATATTGTCATTGTTGTCACAAGTTTGGTCACAATCCTGATGATTGTAGAATCAAAGAAAAATATGAAGGGATGATAAGGAAATAAGACACCAACATCTCTAATGGAAAAATACTTATTTGTTTCATATGTCACAGTATTGGACACTTTGCAAAACATTGCAAGAATAGTACATGCAGATCCTTTCAGGAAAATTAGAAAAAGGTATGGAAGATGAAAACCAAGGAACAAAGAAATAAAGAACCAGTAAGCAGAGTACCTTTTGGAAAAATATGGAGAAAAAAGGAAGACTCCAAAGATATAGAAGAAATAAATATTTCAAACATTAGTGAAGTCTTGAAAGCTAACGATGAGAAGAATAGAGGCATAAATAAGGATGACATCCTTTATGATGTAAAGCAAGATGGAGATATAAAAGGATACACCGATAAATATGAAGATGATGGAAAAGGATATATTGATGACTATGGGATCTTTTCCTAAAAATATATCTCATGATTTAAAGAAAAGCCCGAGAATAACATTAGAAGGGATCTTATACTCAAGGGGAGTTAAAGTCATAAATTTCCAATTGGTATCTAAGAAAAATTCAATTGGTATATAATGTTGAAGTATATTGAAAGCTATCTTCTTCAAAGATGAAGGGTGATCAAGGTTGGTATATAGATGACATAGAAAGTGAAAAATAAATCTTCCAAATATTGAGAAAAACTATGTTTTTTTTCTTAAAGAAGAATTATGCCTCCATAGTGAGAAAAATCAAGTATAGGAAATTAAGAGGCAGTTTTGAAATGCATGCCAGAGTCTATGGTGGAGTCAATAAATTCATCCAAGAGTGTGAGTCTATTCTTTGATGAAATTTCCATCTATCCATGGTTTCATATTTCCATCTAGGTGTCACACGTGAGAAATACAAAATTGCAAAATCAAGAAAAAGTGTGTTTTTGCTGTCTGAATGTTAGTAATAGGAAGTCTGCAAGGCCATTTTGAAATACACACCAAAGGGTGTTCCTATGCAAATAAATTTGTCAAAAATCATGAGTTTTTTATTTGGTGATCAGTACATCCATCCATGGGTTTATCTTATTTTTTAGGGTCACACGTGTGAATAATAAGTCTGCCAAATTAGAAAAAATCATGTAAGCTATAGGAATAAAATAGACAGAAATATAACTATTTATTTAATGAAAACTACAGGAATAAAAACTAATAAACAGAGATATAGAAGCAATTTATAACAAGCGATTTGGTTATAAACAGAAGTAAAAAAAAAGTTTCTATTATTATTTAATCAAAGGATTAATGAATGATAATGTGTTATCTAATAAGATAGAGAAGTGTTATTTAAATGAAAGGGTGCATTTTACAGAAGATTAAAAGGATGTGATTTTGTCATTAAAAGGGCATGATTGTTAATGAATGAATGTGTTCATTAAGACACGCTTGATGAAAGGGTGTGCTCGTTCAAATCATTGAAGAGATATGTATAATCAACAAATCGAGGAAGTTGAAGGTGTCTCTTCGATAAATAATAAGGATCTAAAGAAGAAGATGTGTGTCTCTGTATGTATCTGTGAGATATGATAAGAGGGAAAAAGGCATCTCTATGGTCTGTTTCAGCAGAGTATGTTTGTCATTCAATATCTGAAGTATGAAGACTGTGTCTGCTTCTTTTTATATGAATATCTAAATGCACAAGCTTAAGGAATTCCAGTAAAAGCGGAAGCCAGTTAACTTATAGGAAAGATGGACCATTAGATATGGCAGCAAGAACAAAGTTTAAAAAAAAACATGTATCCTAGAGAGAAAATGGAAGAGTGTGGAAAAATGCCAAGTGTAAACTCTGTCACAAAAATGTTGACAAAGTAGAGGAAGTATAGTGACAGGGGGAGTCCATGGATCTATCAGTTAATCTACCATTCAAGAACATGTTGCAAGAGAGGAAGTGTTAAGATAAAAGATAATACATTGATTAAATAACACAGTTCAATTAACAAAGGTGAGATATGATGATAGAGGGAGCTATCAGAAAGTAGAAAGACAAGAAATCCTATATCAAAATAGGTGCAACATTGGCATAACAAGTTATCCTTTGTCATTGTTGTCAAAGGGGGAGAATGTTTAGAGGTTTTCATCAATGCCAAAAGGGGGATATTGTTGACAATTTTGGGTTATAGTTGTCATTGATGTCAAAGGTGTTCACGAATGACAAAGGAATAACCAATGGATATGATGGCAGGACAAACTCAGTGAAAGACTAGAGTAGTAATGGCATGGCATGGAATAAGTTGAGGATGTGGCATGAAACATATGATGGCATCACATAGCATAGCTAATGATGTGGCATGACACATATGATGGTGTCCTAATGATGATGAAAGACTAAGGATGGAAATCTTTGTTATGAAGTACAAAGGATAAGCAAAAGATACCATGGCAGAGTTAAGACAAAGTTAACACATCATAAGTCAAAGTAAATATGAAATGACATGATGATGAGGTGGCTTAGACGAAGATGGTGATGACATGGCACATTGATGAGGTGGCATAGTTATCTACATGAGATCCAATGAATGAGGATCAGTTTTTGTATAATCTACAAAGACAGAATGAAGATCTACATTAGTTCTGGAATGGACGATTAGGAAGCATCCCACACAAGATCCGATGGATAGGAAGCATCCCGCAAAAGATACGAAAAAAATAAAAAGTTCCACAAAATATCAAGATCAGACGGTCAAGGTAAATCCACAAGGAAATAAACGGTCTAGAAGAATGCAGAAACAAAGTTGCGGAATGAAATTGCAGAAGTCCAAAATTGGAAAGTTGGTAGGGAATCCCACATCCCGGATGCAGAAGGAAAGTTGTGGGGAGGAAACTTTGGAAAGTTGGTCAGGCATCCCGCATCCCACATCCTGCATCCTGCATCCCACATCCTGCAATCTGGAAAGATTGGATGGTTGAGATTAGTTCCACTAAATAAGATCGGCAATATGGAAAGGAACTTGTGGAAAGAAGCTTGTAGAAAGGAGCATGCAGAAAAGAGTTTGCGGAAAGAAAATTGCAGAAAGGAGCATGCAGAAAAGAGTTTGCAGAAAGACAAAAATGGACATTCGACATCTCAAATCCTTCAATTTGGAGATCGATGGTCAGGAAAACGCCCAATGAATATCAATGGTCAAGAAAATTCCCAATGAATATCGACGGTGTGGAAAGGAACTTGTGGAAAGATGCTTATGGAAAGGAGCATGCAGAAAGGAGTTTGCGAAAAGGAAAAAATGGACAGTCAACAATCTGCATCCTGCATCCCGCAATCTAGAGATCGACGGTCAGGAAAACTCCCAACGAATATCAATGGTGGGGAATCGTTGATGAAGAAATCATGGTGCAAAAATACGATTTCAAGGAGGAAATGTATGTGCTGTATTGGTGGACCGAAGAGATTCAAAATTAGATCAAATGGCCTGGATTAATTATGGAGAAGGAAATTGCAGACTCATAATATGGAAGGTGAAGACATTTTTTTTGTGAGAAAATCATGTATAGATGAGCCTGTGATCAAGATAGCTCGTAGAGAGTTTGCATACAAAGAAAAGAATCCCACAGGCATGAGAAAATGAAAAAGCATGAAGGTGTTAAGATAGAGTATTCCTGCTGATGGAGGAGAGGAAGTCTACAGGCATTGGTTTAACAAATCCTATGATCAGAGAAGAAGGGAGCTCACAGATCAAAAGTGATCAAGATGTTTTTAATTAATTATTTAATTAAAATCATTATTCACAGGTTGTTGAAAAGGTGTGACAATCAGATTTGAAAGGGCGTGATTGTGAAAGGGTATGTTTCCTGAATAAAGAGATGCATCTGTAGGAAACATGAAGATACTTATACACAGAAGTATGAGTGAGAAAGGTGTCTGTGTCATTGAGATTGATGTAGCCATAGCAGAATATAGAGACTAGTGGGCATGACCAAGAATAAAGGGAGAAATAAATCTAACATATTGTAAAAAACATATTAGGGTGGCAGGGTGGAGCTAGGGCAGGCAACAAGCCTACAGGGGGATGTTTCCTCCTTCCAGTAGAAGATGGTAAATAGGGTGTAGGAGCATCCTGTCAATCATAGCTGACAAAATAGGGTGTTGAATCATCCTTTCAGTATCAGCTGATAAACTGGGGGTTCGTAGCATCTATGTATTCTTGTTATTATGTGTTTCTAATGATAGATTTAAAAGTGTTTAAAATAGTAAAAAGTTAACAATACTGATTCAACCCCCCCTCCTCTTAGTATTGACCAATAAACCAATAATACCTTGAATCTCACTTAAGCGTCTTGGGTACCTTATTCTCCTATCGGTGATTTGGTAAGCTCGGGGGGAACTTGTTTAGGTCCCACTACGAACAATCTTGCAAAGTATCATGCAGTGATTGGGTTATTAAATGAAGATTTAACAAATGGTGTGAGTCATATTAGGGTTTATTTAGATTCATAATTAGTTGTATATCAATTGAACTGGGCCTATACCATCCGCAACCCCTTACTTCTTCGAATGTTCTGAAGATTTTGGCTTCTTGAGAGGTATTTTCAGTCCATTTTCAACATATCCCAAGACATCTAAATGTAATTAATGATTCATTAGATAATTATGTTTTCAAATGGTACTTATCTCATGTTTCATGTTCATTTAAGATTGATCATGTGTATAAATATCACAAAACACATAATAGCTATCCATTCATGTATAAATACATCACATGCACACACATTTTTATGCATATAAATACAACTAATACCGAGGAAAAAATATGAAGACACAAGATTCCAGTACACCAAAATTTGAAACTATCAAGTTTTCAATACATAAATTGCCCAAAAGTATGAAGCTTCAGAGCTTTAAGTATACACTACAAAACAAAGTCACTATGGACTAGTCCTCCTGCTCATGAAATCACATCACCACACGAGCTACCCTACATAGTAGCCTCCCAAACTTCCCTGACACACTTGAAATGTGGTGTTAATAACACTTGGTAAGGTCATTGATAGAGATGTCTAGAATGTCATGCATTAGTCTTTGTAGGTTGTCTTCAATCTCTTGCATCTCCTCTGCTTCCACATTTCAGATGGAAATTTCTCGCACCACCCCTTCCCTTTCAATCAGTGACACTCTAGCAAGATGGGATGGACCAATATCTACAAAGTAGCTTGTTATGTATCAGTATCGCAAAACAAAAAAAATAAAATATAATATAAAATGAAAAAACACAATGAAAGTGGTATCTTTCTCACTCATTCATCACACTAATCATTCTCGGGTAAGGGTATATCAAGATCACCTTTTAAAACAGTCCCAACATAGGCATAATCTTCCACCATAAAAATTTGGCCATGTATCCAGTGGAAGAAGACTGAACCATATGTCACTATGGTCCCTCCTTCACCTCCATGGCAGGCCATGGCCTCTACCCACCTTAGTATCTATGGATCTTGAGGCTCTAACCTGTTGAGTGGTACCTAAGGGCATAATAGAGGGACCCTCTCCAAGAAGAAAGACACTACTATGGAACCATATCCAAACTTCTTGAGTTCAACATGATGACATTTTTTGAGCTGGTCTTTGAGACTCACCAGCAACCCCTCCCTCTAGTTTAATATAGTAGGATCCATACACTCCAATGCATAGAGCATGTGTACTTGAGTCATCTTATGGGAAGCCCTGCTTCCCACTGTCTTCTCAATTGTGAAGACAATTGTTCTCAAAGTTTGATACATAATATTTTTAATTGGAATTTCTCCCCCTTGGGACCTCATTCCATTCATGTAGTACTGGTTAATAAGGTCATCAATAGTCATCTCTCCCCCTCAAAGACCATAGAGTGACAGTGGAATCCCTATCCTAGAATGTTTGATCAAGAAGTAGATATCCTCGACATCAATGGTTAGGATATAGGTGTCGACCTGGAAGTGTTGTTACTCTGGGTCCCACATCCTTATCAGGTGGTCCAATAAATGAACATGTGCTCTCATGCTCAGAACTTAAAGTTACTTGATTAGTCCACACTACCTTAGGGTCATCACGATGTTTGGATTGTTTGTTGCTTGGGCATCATCCAACTCATGTTCACTCTCCTTCTAGATGAAAATGTTTTTTTCAAAGACCTATGGGACATCCACAAGACAAGTATTAGACTAATTTCATGGAGAGAAAAATTTAAATTCATGATGAAATATTTAGTTGGGATTTTCATAGTCGTTGACGCTCTTTCATTGAGAGAAAAAAGAGACGACGCCTCTTCTCCTTGAGGAAAGAGAGCCACTAATGCTCTTTCCCATTTTTGGGATTACATTGGTGCACCTCCCTGTCAAAATTATAAACTCTTGATGGAAACAAGAATTCCAAAAAAAAGCTAAGAATCTAAGCCCACAATTAACCTCACTGATAATTATAGAGAATTATCCTAAGGAGAGAAGAAGGGGAGTTAATGAACACACCCTAAAGAATGATCAATAAATGATAATTGATATCATTACACTGATAATACATCCTTATAAAGGATATTTTATTCGATGGAAGACAACTCATTGCTAGCTCATAAATCAGACTTACTAAATATGATAAACCCCCATAGGTGGCTAAAGCACTTTCCTAATCAGTCAAGGACCTCACGAATTATCAAAATAATCAGTGAATTGTCAAGAGTGATGGAAAAACATGCTAATCCTGAAATATGGAGAGAAAATAATGGAGGATGTCTTAGAAACAAAAGATAGTCATTTCCTAGTTGACTAGCTTTACCTTAACCACAGAAAAGATGGAATAAAGAAATAAAAGACAGAATATGGAAGAAAGCATGGTTAATAATTATGGAAATCAATAAAGTATATATGATAAACCGAGAATCATGATTAAAGTGTTCCTCGGGTATATATGGTAAGTGTTGACCAAGTGGTGCAAGTGGATGCCAACTATCTAGGCTAGTGGGTAGGAAATTAATCAAAATTGATCAAATATTTGATTCTAAGTTATGAAGTGGGTTTATTATATCCCCACAACCCCCTTTAAGTATGACTTTATGATGTTTATGTGACAAATATAGATGCATGTGGATGCATATAGGGACCAGTAACAAGTCTATGGTCACCCTTTAACAATTATTATGTCCAAAAAGATGAGGAAAGAGGAAAAACCACATGAGGAAAATCCTCCCTCAAGAAAGGACATGAGATGCAAACCAAAAACTCTAAACTGTTGTTGATGCTGCTCCAAACTAAATGTTGATTTCTGGAGGAATATTCTTCTTGGGAAGAAGATAAATCTGCTCGCCTGGATCAATAACACCTACGGGATGGAAACTAGGACCATGTAGAACAACTAAGATCCAATGATGTTAACGTTCTTGAGAATTTTAATCAACTCCAATATGATGTAATGACTTGAAATTTGAACCAATAGAGATGAAATCATATCTAGATAGGTGAAATAAGAGTCCAAGCAAATGTATGAGGTCTCCAACTTCATTTACACATAGAGGATGTGTGCAAGTGATCATGTAGGAATAGAGAGAAGCCATAGGATCAAATAGTGTGAATGCAAGGGATCCATGGGTTGATATAGATTCCAAAGAATTCAAAAGAACACATATAATCATATCAATAGACTCGTGGGAATACACTAATAATGAATCTTATATAATAGAAGTATGAAAGGAGGAAGTACAGAGATGTTCAAAATATTCAAGAAGGATTGGAGGATTCATTAAATTAACCACATAGATATGTGGACCAACACACAACTCACAAGATAGATCATACAATTTACTCAGAAATTGAAGAATGAAATAGTGCAAAAATGGCTTGCAACTGTGAATGCTTTCATTAATTAAAAGTAATTGGATAATTAATTACAATGTAATACACTAGTATTAATAACCAGTCAATTCAAATACATGAGAGAGGAATTCAAATTGATTGAATCTACCTAACTGCATGGATAACTAGACATGTCTAAATCATTATCGAAGCTCAACTAGTTAGCCCCAGTTGCCTCAATTAGTGCACCAATCAATTAGAATCAGTTAACTAGCCTAACTGAATGTGGTAGGTGAGTAATTGTTCCTTCCCAGGTGCAATCAATCAATGGATGGTGCTAACTGAATGAAACTGGATGTAACTGACTCCTAACTAGGCTTAACTAGTCACTAATCGAACCCAAGTGAAGGAGGGTCGTTCTGACACTCCTAGTGGCTCCTAAATTATAAGGATTGGTCTAGGAGACTCCTAAAATGATGCATGAAAGTGTAGTCAGTGGAAGTTAGCCTCAACTTGTGTTTCCCACACTCTAGTAACTGGTACATGTGTCCCAGTTAGGCCATGTGGTCCCAATGATGCTAGTGACTAAATATAGACTGGAAGACTCCTAATTTAGACATGATTGTCCAAATTGGACAACAGAGGATTATAATCCTAACACCCCCCCTAAATGCTAACTTGGACAATTTGTGGGCCTTGGTAACTAAGACCATAGGTCACCCATTACAGCTAAATCCAAGTAACTGCTTAATACAAGGAACCGAGGAAAAACCAACATGGGAAAAAATCCCCCCCTCTAACTAAGTAGGTAGAATCAGGATTAAAGTTTGAAAAACTTGAAAATATGTTGCTACAACCTTCATCTCTGTGGTGTAGTACAGCAACATGCATGATGTTATGTGCACAGGTATCCTAGGGCATGGCATGTAGACTTCTCCATATTCTCCCAAAATGATGATGGAATGAAGGAGGAATGTAACCTTTACCTATTTTTGGATGAAGAGGTGTATGATCCACTCTATTCTTCTGAAATCAGTGTAGCTGATCAGACCTTTCCATGTAGCATCTCACAGGGATTTTGTTGCATTTCTCTGAAGGAGGTAATATTGCATGACATAGTGCAAGGTTCTTTTTTTTCTATGTGTCAGATGGATTCCCAGTCATCTTCCTAGATTCCCGCTTGGGAGTAGGGACCGGATCTAGATTTCAATCACCCAGAATATCAATCTCATAAACTGATACAACTGGTTCTATGATACTAGTGGAAACTTCAAAAGAAGTAGATGGAATTTTTTTACCTCCCCTTTCAAGTGGCAGTTGAGAGTGCACTAGTTCTGAAAATGGAAGGAAGTGTGAGAAATCATATGCCTTGGAGGCATGATTTATAGCACCCTTTGCTATGATGTTCCTAGTAGAGATATATGTGATCTTGACTGAGTCAGGACCAAATAGCACTCACTTTGGAGGGACAATGTGAGTCATCTAGTATGCATATTACAGATTTGTAGCTAAGGAGGAAACATAAAGCACATATTTAAATTTTCCATGTTCAAACTTGATAGAGCCCTTTCCTTTGGCTCAAATTTGACTGTTATTCCCCATCTGAATACTAGGTCCATCAGAAGACTGTAAAGAAGAGAATGATTCTCTGGATGCAACCATATTATTGAAAGCTCTAGAATCAATGAGGAAGGCATGTGTTGTTGAACAACTGGCCTTCAATGCATGGCATCTCTCTTCATGTTCTTCAGTTTCTTCTCTATGGTCAGCCTTCCTTACACCTGTAGGTACATTGATGTTATGTTTCTCCAGAAGAACAGTAATTTCATCAATTTTTATTCTCATACAAGATATTTCGTGATGAAATCCCCTTCCACAGTAATAACAAAGGGTCTTTCATTTTCCATTCTTCTTGCTTCTCCTTGAACCCAAGGGCTAATCTAACTACTCTTTCTCCACATGAGGCTCATTCTTCTTCTTCCCCTTACCATTCATAGACTTAGTTCCTCCAATAACCAATTATTGATATTTGGAATATTGAATGACCCCCACTTGGATCAACTTGTCATGCTTATCAGTGAGAGATTCAATTAAGGTATTAAGAGTTGGCATCTTCCAATTTGGTGTAGTGAGCTTTCCAGAATGAAAGGTTGATACAAATACTGAGTAGTCTGCACCAAGTTTTGAGAGGATGGAAAGGATGAGTTGATCATCCTCCTTCTCAACCTTGCACAACTTCAACTGGATCACCAAGTGCTTGAATTTGGTGAAGAATTCATTCAGAGTTTCGAAGTTTCCTAGGTGAAGAGAAATCAGCTCATTGTCTAGCTAATAGATCCTCATGTCATCTTTCTTATCAAACAAGGAAGGAATATTATCCCAAACCTCCTTTTGAGTATTCAATCCATTGATATGAAAGAGAATATCTCTAGATATTAACAGGCACAAGCATATGTAAGCTTCATCAAGCCTATTCCGGTATTTTTATTTGTCATCATAATGAACCGACTCTGCCTATGTCTCCATTATGAGTCTTAAGAGTCTTTTGGAGCTAATTTTCATCTCCATGTACTCCTTCCACTAGTGGTACTTGAAAGGAGTGAGAATCTCCATTGGAGGGGCCATTGTGAATGCAGTGAAGGAGACTGAAAAACCTGTAAATCACACAATCAAAAAGAAAAATTAAGGTCGACAGCCAACACTTTTGGAATTTTCTTCACACCCATCTTAGTTAATCAAGCAATCTTGATCAACAATTCCTTTTCTTAGGATTTATGTGGTAAATTCTCCGCTTCTGGTGCAATGTTGGAAGGAGCAATTTTTCTCAAAAAAATAAATTGATCCAAGTATGAATCTATAGTAGGAGAAGTTCCTTGTCCTACTGATGCTCTGATACCATATTAAATTGACCACATAGATCTGTGGAACAACACACAACTCACAAGATATACTAGACAATTTACTCAAAAATTGAAGAATGAAAAAGTGCAAAAATGGATTTCAACTGTGAATGCTTTCATTAATAAAAAGTAATTAGATAATTAATTACAATGTAATACAATAGTATTAATAACCAGTCAATTGAAATGCATGAGAGAGGAATTCAAATTCATTGACTCTACCTAACTGCATGGATAATTGGACATGTCTGAATCATTATCGTAGCTCAACTAGTTAGCCCCATTTTCCTCAATGAGTGCACCAGTCAGTTAGAATCAGTTAACTAGCCTAACTGAATGTGGTAGGTGAGGAATTGTGCCTTCCCACATACAATCAATCAATGACTGGCACTAACTAAATTGAACCAAATGTAACTGAATGTAACTGACTCCTAACTGGACTTAACTATTCACTAACTGAACTCAACTGAAGGAGGTTGGTTTTGGCACTCCCAGTGACTCCTAAATTATAGGGATTGTTATAGGAGGCTCCTAAACTGATGCATGTAAGTGCAGTCAGTGGAAGTTAGCCTCAAATATAGTTCCCCACACTCTAGTAACTGGTACATGTGGCCCAATTAGGCAATGTGGACCCAATGATGCTAGTGACTAAATATAGACTGAAAGACTCCTAATGTATACATGATTGACCAAATTGGATAAGGGAGGATTATAATCCTAACAAAAAGGAGGAGATGAAAAAGTGCATGAGATAAAGTATGGTAAGTGGAAAGACACTAAAAGAACTTGATTTGGAAAAGAAAACATCCAAGAAATCACTGATTTGTGCACCATCAATGAGAGAGGTATGCACAAAGTGTGAAGCATTTGGCACATTGATCTCAAAATATATGATAGAAGACATAAATAACAATGAATGTGTTAGTGAATCATCATCAATATAAATAGAATCTCCATTAGTCACTTATTTTTTATCATCGATATCATAAGAAGATGAATCATGATCTTCTACTTCAAGAGATACAGAAAAATATGGTTCTTCAATATTTGCTTCTTGATTGAAGAAGGAAGCATTCGAATCAAAGAGGGTAGCAACAATAGGAACTGCATGAGAAAATTCTTCATCATAAATAAATTCATCATAGAATGTAGAGGCCAAGATATCTTGAGAGAGAGAGCACGTGAGGAGATGTTTCGTTCACTCCATGCTTCATCTTCTACTTCTTGCATACCAAAATATTTATCCAAATTGTTCCAAACCTCAAATGGATACTCAACAGAATCTATGAGATGATGTATATTTGGAGACATTCCTAAACACATAATTCCATAATCTCTATCACAATTATTCATCCACTCAATATTCTCTTCATAAGACCTAGGTTCTATCAAAGAACCAATGGAGACATCAAAGAGGCATTGTCTCTTCAAGTATGCACTCATCTTTGGCTTCCAATCAACATAGTTGAAAGGAGATAGTAGAGGAACTTTCGAATCCATATTGAAGTTGTTGCATTTGCAAATAAACCTACAAATATGAAAAGGAGAATTAATTGATGAGCTCCCAAAGCTCTGATACCATGTCATAACTTTGATACCATAGGCTCTGATTCCATGTCATAATTCTAAATCCTTGATGGAAAAAATAATTCCATAAACAAGCTAAGAATATAAGCACGCAATTAACCTCATTGGGAATTGCAGAGAATTAGCATACGGAGAGAAGAAGAGGAATTAATGAACACACATTAATGAATGATCAATAAATGATAATTGATATTATTACACTCGTAATACATCCTTATAAAGGAGATTTGAGTTGATGTAATACAACGCATTTCTAGCTCATAAATCAGACTTACTAAATACGATAAACCCCCATAGGTGGCTAAATAGCTTTCCTAATCAGTCAAGGACCTCACGAATTAGAAAAATCATGAGTGAGTTGTCAAGAGTGATGGAAAAACATGCTAATTCTGGAATATGGAGAGATAATAATGGAGGATGGGTTGGCAACAAAATATAGCAGTTTCCTAGTTGACTAGCTTTACCTTATCCACAGAAAAGATGGAATAAAGAAATAAAAGATGGAATCTGTAGGAAATCAGAGTTACTAATTCTTGCACTCAATAAAGTAGATGGGATAAACCCGGAATTGGGATTAAAGAATTTTTGGGGTATTTATGGAAAGTGTTGACTAAGTGGTGCAAGTGGATGCCAACTATCTAGGCCAGTGGGTAGGAAATTAATCAAAATTAATTAAATATTTTATCCTAAGTTATGTGAAGTGGGTTTATTATATTTCCACACTCCTGAAAGGGAGAAGAGCATCACCTAGGGAACCCTCTTCTCCTTGGCAAAAACATCCTAAAAACCCTAAAAAGCACGATAAAAAGAAAAAAACTGAACAATCAAAATGTAGAGAAGGATGAGGAATCTTACCTAGACCAAACATTTTGTCGAATAGATGTCAGTAACTCTCAGAATCCTCATTGAAAAATCACATCTCCAACACTAGTTTTCACTAAAAAAACTCCTATGGTAAAAACAAAATGGTAAATAATTTTTACTATTTCACCTTTTTATATCATTTTTTTATTTTTTAATAGAAAATAATATTTGAAAATTTTAAATATGGCTTATTTTTACCATATTTATCTATAGTTTCAATTGTGAAAATTTTCTAATAATATTTTCTAGGATTTCAAGTCCTTATTGGACGTTTTCTTTTCTACGAGAGAGTCTTTTTTACTTTTCATGCTCTGTGTCAAAATGAAAAAAGTTTCGAGCACCTTTTATACACTAGCCATGTGTGTTAAAAAATTGGAGAAAATGTATCAAGTATACTTTTATCACTTTTTCAGACTCGTAAAACTTAATATGAAAAAGGAACCCACCTGGAGTCATCTTTAAGCTATTTTTATACTCCCTAAGTAAGAAAAGATCACCAAGAAAAATTGATTCTTTCACGCTTGTAAAAGTATTTGAAAGGTCATCTATCCGGTGATAGTTTACCCCTTTTTCAGACCGTTTAGACTCATTTACAAAAAAGGTACATTGTAGTTCAATACAACTAGAAGAGTTATCCTAGGTATTTTTTTATACTTTTTTGGGCGTTGGGGACTAAATTTATGAAAAAGTCCATCTTTGGAGTTTTCTTAATCATTTCAGACTCTCTAAACATGAAACGATTACTGATTTTGCCTTCTTTGGAATCATAAATTTTAGAGATGAAGGACCCTTTTCTAGGAATGAACCCCTCCTTTCTTAGGTTCATAAAACATATGAGGTTGGACTCATCACTTTATGAACTAAGTCGATTGTTTTTTACCCTTTTCAATATCATTAGAAAGAAAAAAGGTACTCATCCATCATGATGAGGAAAGTAAAAGAATGGGGAGACATTTTTAATTTTTATTAATGGCATCTTATAGTCACCCTTGAACATGACACATGTCTGCATTTTATTCAAACAGTTGGCTATTTATCTTGTCATCGAGTTGATTGAATTTCATGAGTCATTTCAATCCTTTGAGTCAATTGAAAGAATGCAACTTCCTTCATTTTCATTATGTATGGTCTCTGCCTCGTCGAATCAATGATGCCAACTCACTTGTCATGTCATTCAATGTTCAAGGGGAGCCTATCTCTACAATTACCTTACCTTATTTCAAGTCAGTCATATCTAAGTTAGTCTAATGGTTGTTCCATAATTAGAATCACTTCAAAATAATTTTTTTCCCAATTTTCATGTCGATGATGGGGGAAACATCATCACCCTCCTTCAGCAATTCTATTTGCGTCAACATCAGCACATTATATGGGAATTAATATTTGAAACCATTAAATTACCTTGAAGCATGTATGCATAAATGGCATGTTTCCTCGCTTTCGACAGTGGATCTTCATCATTGGCCTCTGATTGAAATATTCCAGTGATTGTTTTACTACAACTCATCTATTCACGTTCAGAGGAATGTACTAGGGTACCTTGGGAATTATTGACATTAATGGTGATTTCTCTTGCACTTATTAACGATATACATCAATGACTGGTAATCAAGTGGTTTCTACCATGTTGAACATCAGGATATCTATTCACATGGATAAAATCATATTATTTAGGATTGGAATGAAGACCCTGAGTGGTTAGGTATTCACTTGAATATGTGTCTATCCTCAGGTTGTGATGGATTATTTTTTGAGTCATTGCATGGATCCACATTGTATGTCTAGTGGCTATGCTCAAGTTAGGATCAAAATGACATAGATCTATAGTGTATGTTCTGTAGCTATGTCTCGATTTGAGTCTTGTTGATCATGGATCTACAATGTATTATTGGAAGCCATGACTTGGTCATTATCCATGGACATGCAATGTATTGGTTAGAATCCATGATTTGAGTCAGATAGTTTGTAACTAGTACTATGTCAAGTCTTCACTCGCCACTCTTTTTCCTTTGATTCCATATCATGTCTAGCAAAGTATTTCACCTATCATCTACCTCTAGATTCATACTTTGGGGGGGATTTTGTTACGCCTAAAAAATGGCACCTTGCTTAATCCCCTAAAATTTCCCTGACCAAAGCGTATTTTGGAGGAGCTTTTTGCTCAATCCTAGGAGGCATGACACACTCTATCTTTTGACATAGAGCACCAACCATGCCCGACACCTTTTTACCAATGACAAGAAGAGACTCTAACACTTATTTCATATGAACAAGGTGCAAAGGTCCTCTCTAATGCCTTATGATATTGGGAAAGGAAAGTCAACCCTGTTAAAATGGAAAAAATAAGAGATTTTTAGAACATTCTAGATGAAATTCCTCGTGTAGTATTATCCCAACTATATGGAGTAGGTGTAATTCATACTGAACATCAAGGATAACCTTCATTGTGAGGTAAGAAATTTTTAAATTCAAGTGGTTTGAAAATATAGGGAGAGGATGCATTGATGTGAGTATTTTGTTCTAGATCTTCTGCATGTAGACTAAGGAAACAATCTTTGTTTGCATTAATTGAGAATTTACGATAACAACTATGCAAGAAAGTTCCTAATAAATTCCTATGTTTACATGTCATCAAGAGATGGTGGCAAGTCATCGATGATGCTATAGTTGGGAGTGGCCCAATAATTGGGATTATTTGCAATGTGATGAAAAGGAAAATTAGGGACTTGAGGAATCTCATCAATAGGTATTTGAGATAGGCGCAAAGGTTCATCGACTATTGTGGAGTCTTTCTTCTTATCGGTAGTGGAGGTTTTAGAAATCAAACCATATTGGTTACGTCATGTCTAAACATTTACATCAATAGGAATCATAAGGAGGTGTTGGACCCTAGAGTAATGAGGTTGAATTGATGAAGCTAGTGGGGGTGGATAAGGTGCCAAATATTTCCCTATTACTACCCCTTACAAAGGGAAGTGGTTTTGCAAGACCATTGGTTACATTTGAGTGGGATGATACAGAGGAATATTTTATTTTCCCTATGGGGAAACAATTTCTTCTCATTTGTTAGCCTCATTAACTAGAGAGCCTTATCGAAGTGAGGGAAATGATGGGTATAGTTCCAATATACACCACAGAAAGAAAATGGATGGCTAGTGTGTAACCCATAATTGTTTTTTGTCTTTTTCGGTTTGTTGGGGTCCTAATCTATGGGGTTTTCTCCAATGTTTTTAGGTGGGGTAGGGGGTCAACCCCCAATCCCTAGAATTGGTTATTCCATTTTTTTATTTCCATTATTATTTTTCTTGGATTGTGCTTGTTGATTATTAGGTGCAATTTGGGTAGGTATAATTTGCTTGGCATATACTTTCAAGTGAGGGAAAAGAGGAACAAAGGAGTGTGGCTAGATTAATGTCACTGGAAGAGGGATAGGAAAAGGGTGGTATGGTTTAATAGATAGACGGGCCATGAATCCGATAGAATCACCTCCACACATGGAACCACTACATGAGGGGCCATGAACATGGAGAGGTAAAGCAAGAGACGAATAAGAGGTACTTGCTCCTTTATGTGATGAAGCATGTGATAAACTAGGGTCATAATGTGGTGTAGGAATAGGGACCTGATGGGTACACAAGAAATGAGGGGTTTTACCATACGCATAACCATTATCTAGGGGAGGATATGGTTCATACATATTTAGGCGAGACATGACAATACCAATGACACCATTTGCAACATAGAATTCCCCCAATGGATATCTCTGAGTGGAGTCCTGGTGAGAGGAATTAGGGATGATTGTGTATAAGTATATAGAATACCTATAAATCAAGTCATATTGTTGAGAGTCGAGGATAGCTAGTTCTTGAGTATGTGGGTGATTATAGGCCATGTCCTTGAAAATGGCAGGGAATATCGATTTCAAAAACCAATCTAAAAATATCCTATAATTGAGATTTATCTTACATGGAATTTTGTGTCCATGCCACTCATGGATATGATCCATGATATGTGTGGAGGAATTGTGTTGACATGATAAAAGGATTTCTACACCCTTATCACAGCAAATGAGAAACTAGAAGAATTGTAGAAAAGTGGAGGCCAAAGACACAAAGTTAGGATGTTTATGTTGGACCTAGTGTTGTCATTGATGTCAAATAGGTTTGGAGGAACTTAATATTGTCATTGATTTTAATGGGATTGGAATTCATGTGAATCTTAAAACCAATTTGAAGAACTATATAGAACAATGTTGTCAAAAATAATATGTGTGTAAGTCCCACCAAGTCATGGGAAACTACCCGCACATATTAAGGACATGAAGCGAGAATTGTGGCTCTTAGAATGGTCTGTAACCCATATGAAAATGTAATTTGAAGCAATTTCCTTAAGGGGCATTGATTGAAAATATTCAATTTTCCCTTGTTGTAATGAACCAACAAATGTATAAATAAGTGAAATGTAGACCTCCTTATTTGGGTGAGAGGTTAAGAAAGGAAATAGCTATGAAAAAAGAAAATATGGGATTCGAGGAGATCAATAACCAGTTGATATGGAGAAGAGTAGTTGTGAAGTCACAATTGGAATATGCCATAGTACAAGATAGAGGGGTGCATGGTCATAGTGTCATGAATGAAGGAAGCACAAAATCATAGTTTTGAAGAGAGAGGGGTGGATTGTCAAAGTGTCATGAATGAAGGAAGCACAAAATTGAAGTTCTAAAGACAAAGGGGCACATGTTCACAATGTCATGAACAAAGGAAACATAGAGTCACAATTCTGAATCCAAATGGGTGCATGGTTGCAGCATCATGAACAAAGGAAGAACAAGGTCACATTTCTAAAGACAAAGGGGTGCATGGTCATAGTATCATGAATGAAGGAAGCACAAAGTCATAGCTGGAATAAGTCACAACTGTGAATATTAAGGATTCACGAAGTTATAGTTTCAAGATAAGACATAGGATGGAGAAAATAGTGGAAATTGAACCCAAGCAGTAGAACAATTACACTCACAAAATTGCTAATCAAACATGCAAAATTCCAGAAAAAGGAGACTGAAATTGGAGCATAACGCAATCATGTATTGAATAAGTGTAAATCACACAACATCATTAAGTAATAGGATTTCTGAATATATAATTACATGATATATTCGAAAGCATAAGGATGATATTCGAATTGGACAAAAGAAGGCTTACTAAACAAATCAAAATCCCCCATATGTGCATAAATCACTTTCCTAATCTGTCAAGATGCTCACGAATTGGCTGAATGATATGTATCAACTGATAAGTGATGGAAAGAGATCAGATCCATGCATTTGGATGGAGAAAAAGAATGAGGATGGTTAAGGCAAGAAAACAAGGCAGTTACTCCTAGACTAGCTTTTCCCTTTTATCTTAAAAACGTTGAAAAGCAAGGAATATTTCAGAAAAAGAAGAAATGTTCTTTTACTATTCTGGAATTACTACGAAGTTGTCAAAAATTATTCCAAGATGTTTCTAAAGCGCTTCTTAAGCCATTTTTGGCATTTGTTGACTTCTCGGTGAAAGTGGATGCCAACTAGCATAGTAAGGAATCTAGGAATCTAGCAGTAAGACAAAAATGATTAATTATTGTCAAATATGGGTAACTATGGGTTTTATTATTCTAACACCCCCCTTAATACTGACTTTATGT
Organism: Pseudotsuga menziesii; assembly: GCA_001517045.1. Classification (NCBI taxonomy): domain Eukaryota; kingdom Viridiplantae; phylum Streptophyta; class Pinopsida; order Pinales; family Pinaceae; genus Pseudotsuga; species Pseudotsuga menziesii. The sequence goes on from LPNX010382092.1 coordinate 103,007, forward strand.
GAAAATATCAAAAAAAATATAGGGCCTAGCAAAAAGGCTTAGTCACCCTTAACATAATGCTTGTCCATACAGCCAAGGAAAGAGGCAAAAAACCCACTGGTAAAATCCTCCCTTAAACATGGACATGAATTTTTTTTTGGAAATATTGTTATCAATCATTCTTCACCACATGATCGTCAATGCCCAACAGTGATTTGAGATTACTGACGATCTTCTCACAAAACACCTTGGTGAAGATGCCTACTACTTTCTCTGAAGATGTTGTGAGAAATTTGAACCAGAAAGTGAGTAATTCAAACCACAGGAGAATCAAGGAGTGTTAGTGAGGTTCACAAATCAAATTTGGGTGGAAGATTCAGCAAAAACCATCAAATTACAGATAAATTACAAACAATTATAGCTAGAAACAAGATTATTTTGTACTTTCTAACCATGAAATTTTTATTAAAAAGTTTATAAATACATCATAAGAGTTTCAAATGGATTTGGAAGCCAATCGTGAGCAAATAAGCCAAAATTGCCAAAATGGCATCAAACCCCCCTAGGTGGGCCAAACTCATCCCAAATATCTCCAAATGGACATGAATTTCTGAAGTGGCATGACTGATGTGTTTTGGGTCAATGATTACACCTTGGAAAGTATGGGTGTGGAAAACTGGGTGGTTTAGAGTCTCAATGCAACATTAATTGCACCAAATCAAGCCAAATTTGGGCAAAATCCCACTCTAGCACTCCAAGTCAACTTTCCTGTCCATATTCAATGAATGGGAGTGCACCAATAATTATTGATGTACATATGAGGCTGGTTGACTAAGCTTTAGTACACATGTGGGTCATGGAGCCTCAATTTGACATGGCATATGTCCACCTCATAGTGTATTAAAGCTTAAAAAGCAATAAAATTGACTAATTAGTGTAACTAAGGTACTAATGATGGATTATTGTTCTAACATGCTCCCTTAATCCAAAAACTAAGTATTCTCACAAAATGATGAAGTCCTTGGTAACAATGGCTCAAGACACCTCAAATACATAATACAAAAATTACAATTTTTATTTGTCCATGTGAACCGAGGAAAGAAGGAAAACCTCATGGGATAAAACCTTCCCTCAAGAATGGACATGGGGCTGGACCTGCAATAAATAACAGAAAATTACCATCCCTCACTCACCCCAAGAAAATATCTCAGGTAAGTGAAGGTCTTCTCATTGAAATCCTTGGTAAAAATGTCAGCAGTTTGGTCGGTGGATGGGCAATACTGCAGTGAGATCACCTTGTCATGCACTAAGCTTCGAATGTAATGCATGTGTATATCTATGTGATTTGTCCTCTTCCTCTGTATTGGATCAGTAGATATATTAATGGCACTCTGATTATCCACCCAAATGTTGGTTGGAGAATCAATTGTGACACCAAATTCCTGGAGAACTCCCTGCAACCAAACACATTGTGTTGCAACATTGATTGCTGCCCTATATTTGGCCTCTACTGATGAAAGTGAGATGGTGTGATGTTTCTTACTTGAACAGAAAATGGTACCTTCAGAAAACATGATGTAATGTCCCATTTTTGACCCCGTTACATTAGATGTATATGATGTATAAATTGTAAATGATCAGGGTGTGGAGCTAAAGGCCAAGGCCCCACCATTGATCGGTTATGTTATGTTTTGGATTTGAATTGTCACCGATGGTATATCAGGGCATGCAGCATATATTATGATGGTCATCATGTAAATATGCATCTATAATTAAAAATGAACCCGACTAGCTACGATCGTGGCAACTAAAATGAGAAAGGGGCATGATTTTCACAAGGATAGGGGTGGGGGAAATTGTCAACTTTGGCCAATGAGAGAAAAACCCATATGTCTTCTTCCTTTGTTTTATTCCAACCACTTTCATTAAGAAAGGTTGCTAGTGGTTGAGGCAGTTATGGTCTTGGGAGTGGAGTGTTAGGACTATCAGTCCTCACCCACATGCACACTCTACCCATGATTTTACTGTTCATCCTCTCACGCAGATCTTCTTCTCTCCACAAATGTGTTGAAGGCTCACGCACTTCCAATTTTCACATCCATCCTATTGTTTGTTCATCCATGGAAAAAAACGGAGCTATTTTTCCTCACGCAGGACCTCCATTGTCTTTTCATTCCTCACAGGGTCAGATTGTTTTCCACGCACAGGATTTTCCTGGTTTTTATCCACGTATTTTTCCTCTGCGGATCTACGGATGGTTTGGCTGTATTCTCCCCTCGCGGACTGATTCATGGGTCTTGCGTTGTCGTTTTCATTCATGCCCAGGCTGGGGAACTATAATCTCTTTCCCAGCATGGTCTATGTATGTTTTCTCGATGACTTCATTGCCCAAGGACAGGTTGAGTTTTCCCCACATTGTGAGCCGCGTCCACTGATGCATTTCAGGGGCTGTTAATTTCCCCAGGCCATGAGCCGTGGTTGCTGTTACGTTTGGGGACTGCTATAGATGGTTTGAAGTCATTTTCCCTAGTTTAAGCTGTGATAGCTAAATTGATTACCTGAGTGCAATGGTTGGTCTTCGGACTTTATTTGGAGCAGGGATGGGGGCTTAGTTTCGCTTGATAAACCTGGTGGTTGGAAACCACACAGATAGAGCTAGAGGGCTGGCCTTCTTCTCCATCACCCCTGAATAGCACTGGAAGGCAATGCAGAGCTTGAGGGACTGTGTAGCAGAGAAGGGACTAATTCCTTGTGTTGGGTGTGTTTGGGTGTCTTAAAGGTCAGGCTAGTTCTGGTGTAGGTGTTCTTGGCTCTGTAATGAGCTCACCAGCTTAGCATTGAGCCTTTCCCAACTCCTTGATGGCCTGATAAACCCAACTCTGTTGGATTGGCTGTGTGTTTTATGTATCCTTGGCTACGTGTAATCCTCTTGTTCCCTTATTCCTTGGAGAATCATGCCCAGCTCAGGGGTGGCAGCGTTACTGAGAGATTAAGGAGCTCGCTGGCCTATGGTTGGGTGGAACGTTGCAGCGACGTAGCTGGTTGCGGAACGAATTCATCTTAAGATAAGTCATCTTGTCCATTTTACTTTCGCTACCATATTTTTCTGTTAATAAAAATCATGAACATGTAGAATGAATGCTTGGTGAATGTATGTCGCTTCTGCTGTGCATGTTAAATGTTCATGTGTGTATGACAAACAATTGCATTGGTGCATGTTCTACTGCATTGCATTTTATTCCAGCATTCTGTTTCAGCAATTTT
>LPNX010382092.1:107677-156052 GCA_001517045.1 Pseudotsuga menziesii
TCGGGTGGATTTCGCCAGAAAATGATGGATTCAAGGCGATTTCGAGGATCCTTTCAGCACGATTTTTGCCAGTGCGGCCGGCAACAAATGTTTGTTTCCAGAAATTCGCCTGGACAGAGTTGAATTCGTTTTGGATTTCTTTTGATTGCTGTTTATTTAAGCAGATTGTATGTTGCCAGTATAGAGGGGGAGGGGACTGGACTGAGAGATTGTTCTCTCAGATCGAAACTCTGCTGCAAGGGGGGAGGATACTATTGTAATGCAAGTACTGAACTGCTGGTTCTAACCGGATTGGCTCCTAGGCGGTTTCCTGCCTGTTGACATTTTGTTTTGGACTGGTGATGTTGGATTTACGTATTATTAAGTTTTATAACTAGTTTGCATTTATTACATCTTGCAGTTGTTGGTATTTGTATTGCTTAATTTTATATCTTTCGTTATAATTTATTTTCATTAATTATGCGAAAGTAATCTTTTAAGTATTCACTGCTTCTGATTTTCAGTTATATTGGAATAATCTGTCATGTATTTAATAATTGTTATTATTGGTATATGATAGCTAGTAATGCATGTATTAATTTGCAGGATTTAAATGTATTTATTATTCTGCAAATGTGATTGTACATTACGTTTCCCAATATTGCCGAGAATCAGCATTAGTTCAATTGTGCTCCTGATCGGGATAGGGGTTAGAATAGAACTTTAGGATTTAGTGTTATTTTTCTGCATTAGATTAAAACTGTGAATATGATTACATATGTTTCTGCAGAGACATTTTTACCTTATTCCATTGATGTGAATGCTGTACATTTGTGTATATGGTTAACAGCAATGTATTAGTTTCTGTTAGTTTCTGAATTCTGCTGTATCTATATAACAAATCTGTGTATAGTGTTTCCATATAACAGTAGCATGCAACTCAGCTTTAACTCTAATTAATCATTAAAGTTTAAGCACCTACTAACCGATAGCACTAATTACCCTTTTAGGATCCCAGGCTAACAGAGCCTATAAACCTGTCGGGAACGACTACCTGAAACAGCTTGGAACCTGTTCTAAGGATCCCGGACTGGGTCATTTCCCCCGTTGCGGGCTGAATCAGAACCGCCCGTCAACAGGCTCTTAGCCCGTTGTGATTAAAGTTTGGGTCGCATCCTCTACGCTGGTCGGAGGCATGGGGACGTGACAGTATGGTATCAGAGCTCATGTTGCAACATTGGCCTACATGATCCTTGAAGGATTGCAGTGACAGAGGCAGCATTTCTTCTACCCAGCAGCAAGCAGTGGAAGACTATAAAAATTCAAAAATTTTGTTGAAGTGTTGAACAGTGGGGCCATTAGCAGAATTGACTTCCGCCGTTGCGGAAGTCCAAACCGTTAAGTCTTTTGATGGGGAAGAATTTAGAAAATGGTCCAAGTGTTGGAACAGTCAGAAGAGCCAGTGGAAAAAATTCCACCATTGCGGAAGAGTTCGCGAAGTGAACTTTCGCCAATCAGAAGAGAAAGTGGTTTCTCGTCCACCGTTGAGGAAGTCCAAACCGTTAAGTCTTCTGACGGGGAAGAAAATTGCGGGAGCTTTCTAAGTGATTTGACATCGATTAGAAGAGAAAAGTGATTGAGCGTCCACTGTTGCAGAACCCAAAGTCATTTGGCTTCTGATGATAAAGACCTCCGACGCCAAAACAGTTTGGAGAAAGACGCAAAAAGTTCGTCTAAGTGTTCCGTATTGGAACAATTAGCGGAAGGGACTTCCGCCGTTGCGGAAGCCAAAATATCTAAGGCTGCCGATGCTGATCGGGAGAAGTTAAGGTTTGGTGAGACGTAGTTGCAGAAGCCAAAGTCATTTGGCTTTCGATGTCAGAAGTCTGTCGATGCCAAAAAGTTAAAAATTTCTCCAAGTAAAGAGGGGCCGTCGGAAGGAGTTGGCCTTTGGTGTGCCACCGTTGCGGAAGCCAAAGTCATTTGGCTTCCAATGTGCAAAGACTGCCAACGCCCAAAGTGGAAATTTTCTAAGTAAACAGCCGCCAGTCGAAAGAGAAATCATTTCAAGAGCCACCATTGCGGAAGCGAAAGTGCTAAATCTTCCGATGAGAAAGACTGCCGACGCCGATGCCAGTCAAAAAGTTAGTTCACCAATAGGAAGTGAAATTGGTTTGTGTGCCGCCGTTGCAGAAGTGAAAGCGCTAATACTTCTGATGTGGAAAGACAGCTAGGAGCCAATTCTGTGCAAGAAAATTTTGAATTTCCCATGGGATTTCTCAGCAGATTTCGACTGTTTTCAGTGGGATTTTCAAGCAGTTTTCCAGTGGATTCTCATGGGCTGAGAAGGAGAGAAGTGGAAGTGATCTTATGCGCCAGATTCCGCAAAAATCAATAATTTGAAAAAATTAAAAAATAAAAATAAAAACGAGGGCGCTGCCCTCGACCCGCCCTGCAGTGGCGCAGGGAATCCACAAGGGGGCCATCCCCCTTGACCCCCGTCATCCCCCTCAGATAGACACTCCTTGATGGAGAAAATTCTATGTTTTGGGAAACTCGTAATTTATAATTTTCCAAGAGAAGGTAAGTAATGTTGGTTTATATCAATATTATGCATCTAACAATTGTGTTACTAACACATTGCAGAGTCATAGTCACCTTCAAGAGAAGTATTCCAAATAGTGCATTTGATAAGCAAGTGGTGGTTCAGTATGAGAACTCATGATGGGTATGATGCTCGAGATTCTTACGAGTGAGTAGAAGATGCCATGGGAGAAAATGTACGTAATAGAAATGATGACATAGAGTCTAATGGAAGGAGATTCTGAGAGACACCGTCAGATGTTGCAGCCACTATGAGAAGCTTAATTAAATCCCAGGAGGAGCAGCATCAGTTGAATGCTGCTATTCTATAAAGTTTGACAGACATGTAAAAGAAGATAGACTCTGGACGAGGTACAGCAAGACCAGAAGGCAGTAAGAGCAGTACTAGGAGAAGGAGAAGAACTTCTAGTGGAACATCTGATTCTGAAGAATCCAGCGGGGATTCCAGTTCTTCTTATCATAAAAGAAAAAGAAAGAGACACCATAGGGATCGCACTCAAGATGAATTCAAGAAAGCTAAACCTCCTACGTTTGATGGTGAGGTAAAGACTAGACAAGAGGCTGAAGCTTGGCTTCTTTGTATTAAGAAGTACTTTCAAGTGCATGATTATTCAGGAAACATGAAGGCAAGAGTTGCCATATTCAATCTAAATGGAAGAGCATCCATTTGGTGGGAACACTTCAAGCAAGTGAAGAGGATCAGTGAAAGGAGGCTTAATTGGAAATAGTTCAAGAAGTATTTCAAGCAGAAATACCTCTCTAACAGGTATTATGATGACAAGATTAAGGAGTTCCATGAGCTGAGATTGGGACAGCAGATCATGGAAGAGTATGCTAATAATTTTTTGGAGCTATTGAGGTATGTCCAGTACATCAGAGATGAAAAAGTAAAGTTCCAGTGTTTTCTGAGTGGATTACCTCAGTCTTACAAAGATAGAATTGAGTTCTATGAACCTAGAACTCTTGAAGAAGCGATAAGAAAGGCTAAGTATTGCTATGAGCAAAGAAAAGGTAAGCCAGATTTCCATAAGGCATGGAAGGACAAGAAGAACAAGAAGTTTGACCAAAGAAAGAAAGGTTTAAAACCTTCTAGCTTCAAGAATCAGTAGAAGAAGCCCTCCCAAGCTGCGAGTAAGCCAGTTGGAGTGATAGGAGAAAAGCCTAAGGATCCACAACAAAATAGAGGGCCACTTTAGTGTTGGAAATGTGGAGGATCCCACATGCACAGAAATTGTCCACTCGAGAACGAGGGTGCAAGGCCAGCTTATAATGTTCAAGAAGCAGAAACATTGGGTCAAGTAGCAAGGGCAGTTCCTAGGATTTATGCAGCACTGGAGGACCATCAAGCAGATCACCAGTCAACTATGGTTGAAGTAGCAGGTAAGATTGTTGAGCAATCTGTTTCTATTTTGATTGACCCTGGTTCTACGCACAGTTACATTACTCCTAGAGTAGTGGAGATTTGTGCTTTTAAGAAAGTAAAGCATAGGAAGTCTTGGTTAGTTCAACCAGCCACTGGAACTAAGAGAAAGGTCAGTGAAATGATAGAGAAATGTCCATTGGTCATGAATGGGTTGGTCACTTGTATAAACCTGAATGTGCTACCACTTGGTTCCTATGATGTTCTCATTGGAATGGATTGGTTAGAAGCTCATAGGGTGAAGCTTGACTGTTACAATAAGACTTTTGAATGCATGGATGAAGAAGGGAACCTAGTAGTTGTGAAAGGCATTCCAAAGGTGATTTTAGTAAGGCAGGTTTCAGCAATGCAATTAAAGAAGTTCTGTAGGAAGGGTTTCCAGTTGTATGCAGCTCATATTTTGGAAACATCAGGAGATGAAACTCTGAGGTTGGAGGACTATCAAGTGTTACAGGAATTCAGGGATGTGTTTCCTGATGAGATTCCAGGGCTTCCTCCAAAGAGGGACATTGACTTCACAATTGAACTTGTGCCAGGAGCAGCACCAGTGTCCAAGGCACCCTACAGAATGAGTACACTGGAGATGCTAGAATTGAAGATGCAACTGCAAGAGTTGTTGAAAAAGAAGTATATCCGACCAAGTGTGTCTCCTTGGGGAGCACCAGTTCTGTTTGTCAAGAAGAAAGATGGTACACTCAGGTTATACATTGATTACAAATAGTTGAACAAGGTTACTGTGAAGAATAAATATCCTTTGCCTAGGATTGATTACCTCTTTGATCAAATGAGAGGAGCAAGGGTATTTTCCAAGATTGACTTAAGGTCTGGTTACCATCGGGTGAGAATCAAGGATGAAGACATTCATAAGACAGCCTTCAGGATGAGGTATGGGCATTATGAATTTGTAGTGGTACCGTTTGGTCTCACGAATGCACCAGCTACATTTATGTGCCTCATGAACAGTGTCTTCAGCAGGTATTTGGACAAGTTTGTGCTTGTTTTCCTTGATGGCATTCTCGTTTACTCTAAGAATGAGGAAGAGCATGAAGAGCATTTGAGATTGACATTGAGTTTGCTTAGGGAGCATCAGTTGTATGCAAAACTGAGCAAGTGCAACTTCTATAGAGATAGAATTCAGTATTTGGGACACATTATCTCAGAGGAGGGTATATCTATGGACCCTGAAAAGATAGAATCCATTACGAATTGGCCTACTCCAAGAAATGTGACAGATGTAAGATCTTTTATGGGACTTGCAGGATACTACAGGAGATTCATTGAGGGATTTTCCAAAGTTGCACATGCTATCACTTCTTTGCAAAAGAATGGGATGAAGTTCAAATGGACAACGAGATTTGAAGAAAGTTTCCAACGGTTGAAGAATCTTCTCACCAGTGCACCACTATTGAAGATTGCAGATCCAAAGAAAGATTTTGTGGTGTGTACCGATGCATGCGGACAAGGGCTTGGAGGAGTCCTTATGCAACACAACCACGTCATATGTTATGAGTCAATAAAGTTGAAGGAGCATGAGAAGAACTACAGCACTCATGATCTAGAGCTTGCAGCCATAGTACATGCTCTCAAGATGTGGAGACATTACTTGATGGGCAGGAGATTTGAGCTCAGGACGGATCATTGTGGACTGAAGTACCTATTTGATCAGCCTACTCTAAATTCTAGGCAAGCAAGATGGCTGGATTTTTTATGTGATTTTGATTTTGAAATCAAGCACATAAAGGGAAAATAGAATAAGGTAGCTGATGCACTCAGCAGGGAAGTGCAAGAAATGCATGTGGAATCTCTTAGTATTTGCCAATAAGATTTGAGGCAGCAGATTGCCAATCATGTTGCTGGAGATGAATTGTATGAGCAAGTAAAAGACAAATTGCAGCAGCAAAGTCTCGAGAAGAGGTATGAGGGATATAAATTGGAAGAAGATGGAATTCTCACTTATAAAGGTAGAATTTATATTCCAGATGTAGCAAATTTGAAAAGAGTTGTTATGGATGAAATCCATCAAGCTCCATATTCTGGTCACCCAGGATATCAAAAAACAATCGCTACAGCTAGAAAGCAGTACTTTTGGCCAGGAATGAAAAGGGATATGGCTGAGTACATTTCAAGATGTATGAAATGTCAACAGGTAAAGGTTTAGCATCAACATCCAGCAGGTTTGTTGTAGCCTTTGCCAGTTCTAGAATGGAAATGGGAAGTTATTTCCATGGATTTTATTACAGGATTGCCGATGACTTGGAGACAACATGATTCCATCATGTTTGTGGTAGACAAGTTGACTAAGGCAACACATTTTATACCAGTGAAGTCTACGCATACGAAGGATGACGTTGCAAAGATCTTCATGAAGGAGATTTTCAAATTGCATGGATTGCCGAAGGCAATAGTCTTTGATAGGGATGTCAAGTTCACTTCCAACTTTTGGAAGGGGTTGTTTGCAGACTTGGGTACAAAGCTAAACTTCAACACTGCATACCATCCTCAGACAGATGGCTAGACAGAAAGAGTTAATCAGGTACTTGAAGACATGCTTCACATGTACGTAATGGACAAACCAACCAAGTGGGAAGATTACTTGCACATGGTAGATTTTTCTTATAACAATGGACATCAGGCATCCTTGGGGATGAGTCCGTATGAAGCTTTGTATGGAAGAAGGTATAGGACACCAGTGACTTGGGATAATCCAGTGAACCAGATTGTGATTGGACCAAAATTGCTCAACGAAATGGAGCAAGAGGTTGTAAAGATCAGGCAGAACCTAAAAGCAGCACAGGACAGACAGAAAAACTATGCCGATAAGCATAGGGTGAACAAGGAGTTCAGTGTTGGGGATCATGTTTACCTCAGAGTGAGGGAAAGGAAGAGTTCCTTGAAGCTTGGAAGTTGTGCCAAGTTGTCACCGAGATATTGTGGGTCATTTGAAGTTCTTGAAAGGATAAGGCCAGTTGCATATAGACTTGCATTGCCTGCTAGCACTAGAGCTCATAATTTTTTTCATGTTTCTTTGCTTAAGAGATATGTACATGATCCTAACCATGTGATAAATTGGGATGTGATTCAGGTGGAACCCGAGGGAGAGTTCCGAATCGAGACAATGCACATCCTCGACAGGAAGGTCACAATGCTTCGAAACCGAGCCATAGGTCAGGTAAAGGTGCAATGGGAGCACTTCGGACCTGAAGAGGATACATGGGAGCTGGAGGATGCCATGCGATTGGCACATCCATTTTTTTTCAATTCTACGGAACACTGAGGTGATACCAGTGTAGCATTTTGTTCAAATTTTGTAAAGCACTGAGGACAGTGCTATTGAAGGGGGAGGGGAATGTAATGTCCCGGTTTTGACCCCGTTACATTAGATGTATATGATGTATAAATTGTAAATGATCTTGGTGTGGAGCTAAAGGCCAAGGCCCCACCATTGATCGGTTATGTTATGTTTTGGATTTGAATTGTCACTGATGGTATATTGGGGCATGCGGCATATATTATGATGGTCATCATGTAAATATGCATCTATAATTAAAAATGAACCCGACCAGCTACGATCGTGGCAACTAAAATGAGAAAGGGGCATGATTTTCACAAGGATAGGGGTGGGGGAAATTGTCAACTTTGGCCAATGAGAGAAAAACCCATATGTCTTCTTCCTTTGTTTTATTCCAACCACTTTCATTAAGAAAGGCTACTAGTGGTTGAGGCAGTTATGGTCTTGGAAGTGGGGTGGCAGGACTATCAGTCCTCACCCACATGCACACTCTACCCACGATTTTGTTTTTCATCCTCTCATGCAGATCTTCTTCTCTCCACGACTGTGTTGAAGGCTCACGCACTTCCAATTTTCATGTCCTTCTTGTTGTTTGTTCATCCACGGACAAAAATGGAGCTGTTTTCCTCACGCAGGACCTCCATTGTCTATTCATTCCTCACAGGGTTGGATTGTTTTCCACGCACAGGATTTTCCTGGTTTTTATCCACGTATTTTTCCTCTGCGGATCTACAAATGGTTTGTCTGTATTCTTCCCTCATGGACTAATTCATGGGTCCTGCATTGTCGTTTTCATTCACGCCCAGGCTGGGGAACTATAATCTCTTTCCCAGCATGGTCTATGTATGTTTTCCCGGTGACTTCATTGCCCAAGGATGGGTTGATTTTCCCCCACGTTGTGAGCCATGTCCACTGATGCATTTCAGGGGTTGTTAATTTCCCCAGGCCATGAGTCGTGGTTGCTGTTACGTTTGGGGACTGCTGTAGATGGTTTGAAGTTGTTTTCCCTGGTTTAAGCTGTGATAGCTAAATTGATTGCCTGAGTGCAATGGTTGGTCTTCGGACTGTATTGGGAGCAGGGATGGGGGCTTAGTTTTGCTTGATAAACCTGGTGGCTAGAAACCACACAGATAGAGCTAGAGGGCTGGCCTTCTTCTCCATCACCCCTGAATAGCACTGGAAGGGAATGCAGGGCCTGAGGGACTGTGTAGTAGAGAAGGGACTGATTCCTTGTGTTGGGTGTGTTTGGTTTTCTTAGAAGTCAAGCTAGTTCTAGTGTAGGTGTTCTTGGCTCTGTAATGAGCTCACCAGCTTAGCATTGAGCCTTTCCCAACTCCTTGATGGCTTGATAAACCCAACTCTGTTGGTTTGGCTGTGTGTTTTGTGTATCCTTGGCTACGTGTAAGCGTGTTGTTCCCTTATTCCTTGGAGAATCATGCCCAGCTCAGGGGTGGTAGCGTTGCTAAGAGATTAAGGAGCTCGCTGGCCTATGGTTGGGTGGAACATTGCAGCGATGTAGCTGGTTGCAGAATGAATTCATCTTAAGATAAGTCATCTTGTCCATTTTACTTCCACTATCATATTTTTCTGTTAATAAAAATAATGAACATGTACAATGGATGCTTGGTGAATGTATGCCGCTTCCGCTGTGCATGTTAAATGTTCATGTGTGTATGAGAAACAATTGCATTGGTGCATGTTCTACTGCATTGCATTTTATTCCAGCATTTTGTTTCAGCAATTTTGTGCACGCACATGTTCATGGGGCTCTTAGCCCGCTGTGATTAAAGTTTGGGTCACGTCCTCTACGTTGGTCAGAGGCATGGGGATGTGACACATGAAGACAAAACCTGATGTTAACTTCATTTCAGTTGGATCACCGGCCCAATCTAAATCAGAAAATTGAGCTAGTTGAAGTGAGGAACTAGCTGTGTAGTGCACCTCGAATTTCTTATTTCCCTGGACATACTGAAGAATTATTTTTTCATCCCCCCAATGGAGTTCATGTGACTGGTGCATATTTATTTCCACAGCACTCATAGAATAATACAAATCAGGTCTTTTATGAGTGAGGTAGAGCAAGGTTCCCACTAGTTGCCTGCAGAGTGTAATATCCACCATTGGGGAATTACCAAATTCATGCATTTTAATACCAGAAAGAAAGGGAGAATTGGCTGCCTTACACTCAAACATATTAAAATTATTTATCATGTCTAAATCATATTGTGTCTGACTCAGGATGACGCCCTTGCCATTTTTCTCAATTTCCAAGCCCAAAAATTGCCTTAGCAATCCTAGGTATGTCATGGCAAATTCACTGTGCAAAAAGCTATTAATTTGGCCAATTAAATTGGTGTAGCTACCTGTAATAAGAATATAATCAAAATAAAGAACAATGACCTGCAAATTAACATAATTTTTCTACAAATCCACATTAGGGTCTGATTTTCATCTTGTGAAGCCAATTGAAAGCAAGAAAGCATCCATTTTTGCATACCAATCCCTAGGGGCTTGCTTGAGTCCATACAGTGATTTTTTCAGCCTACATACCAATGGAGGATCCTCTTGGAAAAATTCAGGCTGTTCCATATAGATCTCCTCCTGTATCTCACCATGCAATAATGCACTCTTTACATCCATGTGGTGAACTTCCCAACACTTACTAGCTACCAGCGCAAGAACTAGTCCAATTGAGTCCATCTTTGCAACCGGTGCAAAGGTCTCCGTGTAATCAACCCCATGTACTTGAGAATAGCCCTTAGCCACTAATATATCTGCATATTTTATATCATAACCATCAGCAGCAAGTTTGTTCTGGAAAACCCATTTGCATTGAACAACTTTCCTCTTGGGACGAAGGGGAACCAATTCCCATGTATTGTTCTCTTCGAGGGACTGAAGCTCATCTTCCATTGCTGACTTCCATATTGGGTCTATAAAATATTGCTGATATGTCTAAGGATTATAACTAATCAGCATATAACAATTCTCAGAAAGAGAACTATCACTTGCAAAAGAAGCCTTACTATTTTGTGATCTAGTTTTCCTAGGCTCTTGAGGATTGCATGCCAATTCCCTAGCTACTTGCACAATTTTTTCAGCCCATTTGGACCTAGATGGTGAGTCATCTACAGAAATATAATATTTAGAAACATTTATATGAGAATTATCAGAAAAAAAAGAGCATGTATCATCACTTACATCTTTGAATGGTTGAGGAGAGGAGCAATCCCCCGGTGCAAGTTCGAAATCAGGAACTAGCTCTTCTTCGAATTTGACACTTCTTTCAACAAAATTTTTCCAAGTGGATGTGTCAAAGAGATTTTAACCTTTGGTTTCCTCACCATATCCAACCATGAGACACTCCTTTCTTTGTGATTGCAAGGATTCCCTCTTCTTTGAAGGGATTCTTGCCCATGCTTTTGTCTCGAATATCCTGAAATTTGAGACATTTGGTTTTTAACCAAACCATGCCTCATAAGGTGTCATTCCTTTCACTAATTTGTGGAAGGATATATTTTGAATGTGAGTATCACAACTAATGGCTTCATCCCATAGCTTGGGATTAAGTTCCCTCACTTCTATCATGCAAGTTGCCATCTCTTTGAGAGATCTGTTTTTCCTCTCTGCCACACCATTTTGTTGTGGTGTGTAGAGAGTTGAGTGTTGCATTTGGATGCCACACTCCTCACAAAGTTTCTGTAGATTCTTGTTCACATATTCCTTTCTATCATCAGTCTTGTTGCCATCTTTCACACACCTGGGTTACGTGGAAGAAATCTTCAAGCCATTCAGTGTGCCCTTGGGGGCAAGTCTCGAGTCAAGGCTATCACCTTATTCTTGACTCCTCCGTTTAGGCTCAACTCCTAACGAAGGCAAGGGGGGTAGACCCTATTAAATTACTAAGGCTAATTACTTAGTGTGATGGTGTTATAATGATTAAGTTTTTTAGGATTTTTGAAGTTAACCAGTGAAAACAAAAGATAACAATATGCAAGATTTAAAGCATATAAGCACAGTAATGACATGACACTCAATATATATATATATATAATTGAAAGAATTGATCAAAGTAAATCACTAGTGCCTTAAATGGAGTGAATAGAGAAAATAATGTGCTTGCATGTGCTTGAAAGAATGTTTTGCAAATGTCTCTTGGTAGATTTTAAATTAATGTGCAATGTGAATGAATTAAATTAGGCAAAATGGGGACTCCAGATATACCCGATGGGTACTTGGAGTATGTCCAAAAATGAACTTTCATGGCTACCTGCAAGGTGTTTTTTGGGATGGAATGGAGTCTTGGATACTATTGTTCATAACACACCTGTTAGGGTGTGACAAAGATCAGCACCTCGAGGTCACTTTCAGTTGTTCCCACTCCTTTGGGCATTTTGTCACCGCTTACAATTCGTTTGAGGCGTTGGATTTTTTCCTAATGGTTTGTCAATTTGGGAGGGGAAGACTAATTAATATAGTCACTCAAATGCTTTTGATGTAGCTTGAATTATCGGATGAACCGCAGCCAAGTACAGAGCATACACACTGGAGTCTTTGTTATTTTTAGTAAATTTTAAAAGAGGTGTTCTTATTAAAAGAGAAAACCCTCCAGGAACCTCTTTCGGTCCAAGTGGACCTCAATCAGGGAATAAAGGAGGGGTTGATTTTATTATGATTATCAAACAGAAAATGAAAAATGGAACCAGAGATACACAACAACGGTTTTCTAATTAGTCCTACCATGCGTCTCTTTCCCCTTGCGGGTCAATCGGGAAGTCATGGGGTAAGTAGTATGATTAATTTTGAATTGAAAATATGGAATAATGCAAAATATTATCAAATTATACAATATTTCATGCCAATACTAAACTAGAACAGAAAAAAGGGAAAAATGCAAAAATGTGAAACGGACGCGGATGCCCCCTAGGGGGATGGGGAGAGGGCTCGAAAGATCCTACTCAAAAAATATTTAATTTTATTATTATTGGCTACAATATCAGAAACCTCTTGGTCCTTATATGGGATGAAACCAATATCTTACAACTTTCCAAAATTTTAAAATTTCAGTCAAAGGGGAGACCCCTGGGGGGATTTGAACGCTCCCGAGGGCACTTTCAAACAGCAGCTTCTCTTATTTTCTGTTAAAAATTATAAAAAACAGAAATAATTTTAGAATAAAATTTTCCCAAAATCACTTTAAGAGTACCTTTGGGTCAGCCTACCTTAACTCAAAAAGGACTATGTTAAAACTAGCTAAATAGGTGAAAAAGGAACCAAGGAAAGCAATATTTCCTTGGGATATTGGCTTGCTGTTTTTGCAGATAATGAAATATGCACTGATTGATGGATTTAATCTTTTTAAAATATAAAAGTAAATCTATAGCATGCAACCTACATATTTTCTTTAACTTTCCATGCAAAACGGATGATTTCTCCTAAGCTAGATCTAGAATGCTTAATGATACTTTTCAGAAATGAGATCTAGACTATGAGATTTGAAATAGTATATATATGTAATTTTTACTTTAATATGACAGATATAAATTAGAAAAAATATTTATAACACACTAACCAAGTAAGAAAATTGAATTTTATAAGGAGGAAGAGAGAGGAAGAGTGCTGATAGCCTTGAAGATCCATCGTGGAGCTTTCAGGTGGAATGTCGAGGGACTATGCCTTTGAATGGTTTTGGAGAGATTGAAGAAGAAAAATATATCAGCATCCTCTCCAAGCTAGGATCCTACAACTGAATCCAAATACTTGACAAAATACTTATGAGATCCGGTTAATACATACACAGAGATTTCAGAATAACATGCATATAAACTTATAAAACATGCTGAATCTAGATCTCTAAACATGCATCAAAGGAAAGAGATGGCCAATAAATTTATTTACAAGCTCCTTTCATGCCAAGATTATAATAAGCTTATTATCAATCTTAGCAATGAATCCACAAAAAATTAGCAAATTATGAAAATAAATACAGGTTACCTCAGTAAAACATGGCAATGCTCATCCACACATACAATAACATGACATCGTCCGACCTCCAAAGCTTCTCTTTATTTCAAATGAACAATAACAACATCATCTCAATCCCAGTTCTAACTAGCTTGGAAGAGGTGATCTGAGCTTTATTTATACAAAAAAAGGAGATCCATCCCAGGGGGGCGCAAACCCAAGGAGACAGACCACTGTAGCTGAAAGAGAGTCCATCAATTCCTGATCTGAAGCTGAAATGAGCTTACACTAAGACTACTTGTCAATCAGGTGATTGATTTAGCTGACACATCAACCTACTGACTACCACATCAACCACAGGGCTTCTAGAAGAGCCCACACGTGTGGAGGAGAGAGAGAGGGTGCAATTCCCCATAAAGGAGGCTGAAGTTCAACTCTGGATCTATCCAGATCACCTCCTTCAGTCAATGATTTTTCAGATCCAGTCAATATGGTGCAGATCTAACTGATTTCAATCAAATTGGTTGAGAATCCACTAATCTAGTATTTTGGATTTGCTCCATTATTCATCAATTTATTAATTAAAATAATCAATAATTGATGTTTTGGGGTTTTCTGACCTGAGTGATGGAAAATCACTTGAAACTAGGAAATAGTGGGTCTATAGGTTTATTGGGTGCTCTTAGCTTGAAAATGGGCACCTACATGACTGAATCTGACTTGCGAGCCCACTTTTATTGCAAAACCAAATTTTCCAATTAAACTATTAAAAAATAGCCTAAGTTTTGGAAACATTAAATTTTAATAAAAAACACTGAAAAAATTACAAAAATTAAAAAAACCTAGGGGGACTTAGACATGTTCATATGACTCAACCATAATGCTTAGCATGTTTATACATTGACACATAGACTCTAATAACCTAAATAGGCCTAAATGCCAAGCTGACCACCCCAACTTTGGAGGTATTGAGTAAAAAACTAAAAAATTATCAGTCGTTTATTCAACAACCAATAATAACCAAGGGAAAAAACACCCCAGGCTAATCAGATTGACAAATAAAGTCTAAGAGACCGAGTCTTTTACAGACACTATCATGCTAGAACATTTATTACAACTCCCCCAAGGGGGTGTGAACATGTGATATAGTACAACAAAGTTTCCCAGAAACAAGACTGAAGGTCTTCTAAAGTCCGAACAAGTTATCCTTGTCTAGTTCACCAAGCTCACTTGATAAAAAACCACTAAGTACAACTTAGGTGGTAACATTCTTGCTCCAACTGTGGGACGTGTGCTCGATCTGGTCTTTAAGGAAAGGAGAGGATATGAGAACACTAGAATCTCTGGTTTATATACCCTGTAAAAACATCTCAACTTGACAAGAAAACATCAGTAGCACAATCTTTATATAAAAACCAAATGAACCATTAAGCTGATTTATTTAAACAAAATAAAGGTAATTAACTAATGAAAAAAAAATTTATTATAGCTAAGTACAAAACATAAATGCAGAAAGTAAATGCTCTCTTTTCGAAGCGTATTTTCCTACTCTAAGCGTGATATAAAAAGGATAGGTGTCATCAAAAATCCAATGTAATCACCTAAGCATTTTATTAACAAAAAAAAAATTCCTTGTCTTTGGTTACCAGCCAAAGTAAGGATACCTTATTCAGAAAATGCAAACCTGTGTGATGATTCAAAATGGTCGGGATGGATGGGAGATCATAGGCATGAATAATATCATAAAAATTATTCCCCAACTTGTATGTGCTCATGCAGGTTGCTTCTATCCATTACTAGATAGGGCTGATATACCAATCATAACGATGAGGCAAACTGACTACATCATCATACTGATCATCGGGGATTATCAAATGATAAATCATTGCACAAGCCCGAAGTACCTCCAAATCATAAGGAACCTTTATATGTGAAAAAGATGGCTGAGACTGATATTCCACTGACTGCATCACATCTGACTTTTCACAACACTGCTTCTCAATGTCTTCATTACTGATACCCTTGTGTGGCTCTGCATGATATGACTCTGAATGATCACTTGAAAATTCTGAATTCTTCTCTTCCATACTAAGGTTTTCCCGGGCATCCAGATCCATGCTTCCCTCTATGGACGTATCGTAGATTGGACTTCCACAAATTTTTGAATAGACACTCCCCTTGTTGGACATATCATGGATGGGATTCTCCATAATATTTTCACAAGTTGGATTATCTATGAAATTCCAATAGTCATCACTCCCATCCATGTCATATGTGGGGGACTCTTCATCCATGGCATCATGCTCCTACCTATCCATGTCTTCCTTGTATTCATAACAATCTTCTTCAAAAAAATTGTTACAAGGAAATAAACTTCCCAAACGTTCATCAACATGAGGAGAACAAGGTCTAGTGTCACCACACACCATACTGATCTTATCATAAGTTTCTTTATAGGCTTCTATTATGATATCATGAAGAGGATATTCAATATTATCTTCAATCAAGGAAACTTTTTGGACATATTCAATGGGATCACTTGGGATGTGTTGCTCAGTGGGTTTCTCTAGAAGGATTTCTGGAAAAATATCAGCATTGCAACACACTTGAGAATACCTCAAATCTTCAATGTTTTCAGCTATGGTGACATGAGGAGAGTCTTCAACAATGTGTTCCATCATGGGCTCCTCCTGAAGCTCTTCAATAGGATCATCCTGGATTTTCTCTTCCTCTGAATCTTGCTATGTATTGGGAGATACCTCATATTCTTTAATAAGCCGCTTAATTACTTCCTTTCTTGAATAACTATGAGGAAACTCTTTGATGGGAGTATCATGGATCTCCTCTTCACTTAAATTTTCAAGAAGTGATTCCAAGTCTTCAATACTTTGTATCATGGAAAAAGGTCCATCATATGTTTCCATGTGATACTCTATCCCAGATAGGTAGAAGGCACATATATTTTCAAGGAACTTTTTCAAACCATTCATACTACCCCTACCATCATGCCACTACTCTAAAAACATCCAAAGGAAGCTTGGAAAAGAAGTTATACATTTATTAGGAATGCCTTGATAGAACCAACAACATACTTCACCCCAAAAAGTACCAACAAACATTTCCATCATATTGTCTTCATGAAGATCATTGGAGTCAGCCATCAACTGAAGGAAAGATTTGACATGCCAGATGGTTGAATCACCATAATTTCCATGAAATACTGGAATCCATTTATATGCATCCCCCACACCATTACAACGGTTAGGAAAACCCAGGATGTTTGAGAAATCAATAGGCTGAACAATTTCGGTTATCTAGGCACCATATTTTCCCTTTAATTCATCCATATCAAAAATTAATAGTATGTATTTGATATAACCATTAAAACTTGTACTGAAAAGGTGGAGCTATCAAGTGATGAGCTTTAAAGGTTTTAACATGTCGCATCGGCTCATCTACACACAACAAAACTTCACAAGTTTATGAGATAACAGGGTTTTATCCCTTCAATGGCATCGCCATGTGAGATTAAAAATATACATTTAAGAATTCTCACAAGAATATTTTTTGCTTTTCTTTGTAAAAAATAAAAAAACTGAAAAACGTTAGTGGAGTTTCCAGATGAAAATTAAAGATCTACTCTAAGCATTCATCAAACAAAGAAAAAAAACAAAAAAGGAAGAAAACAAAAGTCGTACTCGGGAATAAAAATATTTATCCCTAGCAACGGCGCCAAAAAGTGTTGCCGCCTTTCACAAACCTGGGTTACGTGGAAGAAATCTTCAAGCCACTCGGTGTGTCCTTGGGGGGAATTCTCGAGTCAAGGCTGTCACCTTGTTATTGACTCCTCCGTTTAGGCTCAACTCCTAACGAAGCCAAGGGGGGTAGACCCGATTAAATTACTAAGGCTAATTACTTAGTGTGATGGTGTTATAATGATCAAGTTGTTTAGGAGTTTAGGAGTTTTGAAGTTAACCAATGAAAACAAAAGATAACAAGATGCAAGATTTAAAGCATATAAGCATAGTAATGACACTCTAGATATATATATATATATATATATATATAATTGAAAGAATTGATCAAAGTAAATCACTAGTGCCTTAAATGGAGTCAACAGAGAAAATAATGTGCTTGCATGCGCTTGAAAGAATGTTTTGCAAATGTCTCTTGGTAGATTTTAAATTAATGTGGAATGTGAATGAATTAAATTAGGTGAAAATGGGACTCCAGATATACCAGAGGGGTACTTGGAGTATGTCCAAAAATTAACTTTCACGGCTACCCACAAGGTGGTTTGTGGGCTGGAACGGAATATCAGAGACTATTGTTCATAACGCACCCATCAGGGTGTGACAGAGATTGGTGCCTCGAGGTCACTTTCCAGTTGTTCCCACTCCTTTGGGTATTTTTCCACCGCTTACAGCTCGTTCAAGGAATTGGATTTTCACTTGATGGTTTGTCAATTTGGCAGGTGAAGACTAATTAATCTAGTCACTCAAATGCTTTTGATGCAGCTTGACTGATCGAACAAACGGTTGCCAAGTACAGAGCATACACACTGGAGTCTTCGTTATTTTTAGTAAATTTTAAAGGAGGTGTTCTTATTAAAAAATAAAACCCTCCAGGAACCTCTTTCGGTCCAAGTGGACCTCAATCGGGGAATCAAGGAGGGGTTGATTTTATTATGATTATCAAACAAAAAATGAAAAATGGAATCAGAGATACAAAACACCAGTTTTCTAATTAGTCCTACCACACATTTCTTTCCCCTTGCAGGTCAATCGGGAAGTTGTGGGATAAGTAGTATGATGTCATGTCCCCTCAAATTGACCATTAAAAAGTGTTGACCATGCTAAGTTCCTAGGGGCTTAAAATTGATATTAATTATTCCTCATAGGATAAATTTTGCTAATAATTGTTTTGAGGCATGTATTTAATTTTATCTCAGCAATTTTATTTAGTATGCACAATAATGATGTGGAATTAAGGCTGCCATCTTAGGAGGGCACAATGGGGAAAGCTAGTCAACTTGCCTTGGTAAAAATAAGAAATTCCATGACAAAAGAAAACAAGAGAATAAATGGAAGTTGCCTAAAAGCAGTAAAAAGTAGATAGAGGTAAAAGCAGGAAAGTCTTTCAAAGGGGAGGGTGCAGTTTCCTCTTATGGATCTCAGAAAAGTTGTAAGAGAAACACAGGAAAGTTTTTGAAGGAAAGAAAAAGTTTCCTTATGACCCAGGAAAAGTAGAAAGCTATCATAACTCAAAAGAGGCATATTTTGACTAAGGGAGGGTGTCGTTTCTAATTGTGAAGGATGATTTGGACTTGTAAACAATTCCACATGGTCCTAATTTCCTAATTTCCTAAAGGGGACACTTTTGTGGCTAGGGTTAGGTCACCGATGGGGTTGACTTGCTCTCACAGGTCACCATTGGCCTCAACTTACTAATCAGGTCATCTAGAATTCTATAAAAGGTGAATTCAATCTCATTGATTCAGTTTGGATGAGTTGACA
Source organism: Pseudotsuga menziesii (assembly GCA_001517045.1). Taxonomy (NCBI): domain Eukaryota; kingdom Viridiplantae; phylum Streptophyta; class Pinopsida; order Pinales; family Pinaceae; genus Pseudotsuga; species Pseudotsuga menziesii. The sequence goes on from LPNX010382092.1 coordinate 126,450, forward strand.
TTGTGGTTACACTATGTGAGCATACTCTCTGAGTGTTGTGCCTCAAACCATTGGGTGATGATCCCCAAGCCCTTCCTCCCTTCTCTTCCATCTCCCTTTCTATCTATTGCAGGTCTATGGAGCACTAATGTCAGATAGTGAATCTTATTCTAGAAGTATATTACAAGATCCATCAAGTTAAAGTTGAGCTCCAGTGAAGGCCATGCTTCACTTATGCTCACAGCCCCTTGCTGGTCAAGATTTGGGCCTTTTGCCCCTTACTTTTGGAAGCCTCTTTGTAATGGTCAGTAAATAATGTTATTTATGTTATGTAGTGTCAATATATTTTGAAAATTACATTTATCAGGTCGATACATATCAGACCCTGAAGAATATTATCTCAGTTTCATAAAAAGATCCTATTTTATCAGTGTATGGGGGAATTGAGTGAATATGAGTGTTGTAATGAATATTTCATGATGGAGAAGGGATTGAAATAAGTATTAATGTTTAGAGAGATCATATTTATCTCTTTTATAAATCTCAGGTTTCACATAATTGTATTTAATATTATTTAATATTTTTTTAAGACCCTAGCTAGATTACTAGTTTTTAATAACTAGTTTTACTGAAAATGATGCAAAATAGGATCTATAAACCCAAACTGAGCTCTGTCAGTTCCTGTAGGTCATTAACAGACCTAAATTCCCATATCAATATCCAGAAACATTTTTTTTTTGGTTCATACCACCCTTTTGCATCCTCCTTTGCGCAGGGTTTCTCTTGACCAAAATTGCTAGAAATCCCCAAATTCCCCCAAAACCCCTCAAACCTTCAATAACCTTAGAAAAATGTCTAAATACATTTTTATATATTAAATTAATTCTATAACAAACCTTACAATTTTCCCGAAGCCTCTGGTTGAAACAGGCAGAACTACTCTCCTTAGTTGCACGGTTTGGTTGCCCAGAAGCATGGTAGTAGGTTCCCGTGACACAGATTCTGAAACCGAAATGGCACCAAAAAAAATTGTGTTAGGAGAGATTAAATTCAATTTCTGACATCTCTTTTTTTTCTTCCCACTGATCATTCTTGTCCTCTGCAAAATCTTCCAGAAGAAACCCTTGTTTTTGCCAATCCAAGGAGGCTCTGTGTGGACCCCTTAAATTTCAGAATTATTTAAGAAAAATTACAGAATTAAAGTGTTCAGGTATGTACACCAAACTTACAAAATTATAGTGGTATCATATCTCTTTCCTTGGATCATCCTGTGGAAAGAAATCTCTCATTGAAGAAATTTGCAGCCATGTCATACAATGGGGATGACTATGATGAGCAGTATGAAGAATACTGCAGAAGATATGAAGAAGAAAAAATCCTTTATGTTGATGGAGTCCTACCTAAAAATGAATATGATGAAAACTATTGGACATCAGAAGGGGAAGATATCATATCTGATTCTCCAATGGTTAAGAAAAACTTGACATAGATTATTGAAACATGTGAGAACATGTCTCACTGCTACGAGGACTATCTAGATTTGGGTAGGAATATTTGTGCAAACCTTTCTTTTAGAGATTATATTTATTTCAAGTATGGATTCTGGACCAAGCATGATTATGAGAATTCTTTCAAGAGTAGCAAGCTATATAGAGAGGAACCAAGTTTTTCCAACTCTCTGGGAAAACAAGAAGAAGACAGAACCAAAGGTGAAGATTCCTCCAAGCCATCGGCATGTTCAAGATTTAAGAGTTTGTTTGGTTTTTCTTCAAACAGATATTCTAAATATTGTGACATGAGCACCACTAAAGATGAAGTATCTTTAATTTCCTTGAATAAGAAGAGAAACAAAGTGGAGACAAAGATCCATGAGGTGAAGTACAAATCAACACAAGATGGTTGAATAAGAGAAGAGGTTGAAGAGGAATGCAATTCAAGTTTCTTGGTGGTTGATCTCCGGATCAATACTCAAGGTTTTGGATCATGTATGGATGGTGAGACATATTTTGTATCTGATCCAAAATAGGTACACAAATCATATTTACAATCACCTTCTAAGCCACATAATTAAAATGAAAACAAGGCCACACCGCTTGGGTGTGAGGCAGAAATTTTGGAGGAAGAGCAGGCCACCATAGTATCCATACAGGAAGATGGTAATGTTAAGAACATCAATAATAAAAGTTCTGATTTTTGTAGCATTCATGTACACCTACAACCATATGATCCATGTAAAGATAAAAATTATTCACTTGCATTTGAGGACTGCAAAAGGAAGGCCAATTGTGATGGAGATAAATTCAGCCCTATTTTCCCTGTTGGTGATCACACAATCAGTGCAAAGAAGGGTGATATTGTCAATGATGATAATATGGTGAAGGGATATTTTGGATCAGATACAAAAGAATAGGAAATATCATATCTGAATTCATTATTTGAATTTCCCAATGAAGTGGAAGAGAAGCCCCCACCAGCTAGGTGTGAACTAGGAATTCTGAAGGAGACAAATCTAGTGCAAAGGGATGCAAAAATTTATGAATTTTGGACTCTCTTGTAGCATGATCAAGTTTCATACACATCAGAGGAGAGGCTTGAACTCCTTGAGAATCCCAATCCCACTATCACCATTGTGGATATCTATGAGCCATATAGTCTTGCAAGTGGGAAAGCAAAAAGAAAGATTCATAAACAGAAGTACAAGTCACAGCAAGAAAATTGCAGGAAAGAAGAAGGGGGTGATTTTCCTCAAGAGCCCCACTAATTTCCTTGGCCTTTGAAAATGGATGAAAAGAATATTCAAAAGGATTTACACCTTCTCCAAGACACACATTCTTCAGTGGAACACCAGTGTTGGATAGCTGCATCATTGGAAGATCAATCTTCTCTCGATTCCAAGGAGGAGATGCAGAAGGCATTGTCTACAATACAAGGAGAATTTTAAAATTGCTTTCTGATAGAGATGATTTGATTGAGGTTGATGATGTGTTTCATGGAGCATCCTTGAAGGATGAAGAAGAAATTTGCAAGCTCACGCAAGATTTATTGACCACCCAAGATTCCTTGAAGAGCACTCAATGTGCACTCCAAGAATCCAAGATGGAGATAGAGAAACTTCATAAGAAGTTGAAAAGGTATTACCTACCCTCCTATACACCATTCATCCATTCTCACAAGGATTATTGCATTCTTGAACAAAGGGAGGAATCTCATGAGATGGTGGACCATGAGATGCACTTAGATTTGCAGGTGCTTGTAAAAAGCTATGAGGAAGAGAATATTAGCCAAGCACTCATTGAGGTTGAGAGGAAGGATGACGTGTTCTTATCTACCATAAATATGGCTAATCACATTACATATGGATCAGCAAATAAAATTCCTTATTCATCCATTGGTTGGGTGGATAGAGACACCTTTAAAGTGAAGAAGATGGGAGATAAAGAATTTAATTTCTGTAATAAATTTTTTGTTGTGACCGACATTGCCTTGGCATGTGGGCAGCCACAAGGATTTAATTTGCAGCAACTGGATACATTCCATACACATGCACATGAGGTGCATTCTGATTTTTTTGTGCTTGAGGAATGTACAGACAAGTTTGATGAGAGCCAAGCACTTGGTCTTTCCCATAAAAAATTGGAATTGTTTCCTGAAAAGAATCTTTTCCCCATGGGAGATTCATATGAGGATGAATATGGGGAAGCCATAAGTTGGGTGGATAAGTATTGTAGAGATATTATTCATAGTTCTACCCATACTTCTATTACAGACTCATCAAGAGAGAATGAAATTTGGGAGAAGGAATTTTCCTTGGTGATGCAAGAGGAAGAGCTAGAGGCTTTCCTAGGTGTTTGTGATGACTTGTGGAATGCACCAACACCCTCACATCAGCCACATAGGAACATATTTCGGTCACTTGCTGCCATTCAATAATGTGTAGATTGGGTGGAAGATTACATGTCACACATGGAGTCTTCATGCAGAAAAATATCTGCTCATGAGTAGTGGAAGGCAGCTGAGCAATCAAACTGTCAAGAGGAATTGATGAGAAAAATGTCTTGCATCAAGTGGTCTTGGTGGAGGAAATACACAAAGTTGGATAGATTCTTGTACCCTATGACCAGTGGCAGAGATTTGAGCAATTAGAAGTGTTCACATGGAACTTTTGGTTGGAGTGTCAGTACCCTCTTAGATTGGATGATGGGACACTTATTTATTTTTCCTGCTTTCATTTGTGGAGATAATTGTGATGCATCATCTTATTGTGAGCAATTTGGGAATCCTTGTTGCTTGAATGATGCCTATACTCGTTGGGGTTGGACATGGGACTCACACCTATGTATTTGCAGCAACATAATTATGAGATTCAATGTTGATGTGCATCAAACACATAAGAAACTTTATGTTGGGTGGGGAAGTCTGACAGATTTCCAACTTTGCATTGAGAATTTGCAATTTTCAGTGTAGTGGTATGATTTCCACAACATGAATGTCATTCCCTGTGATGATAAATTTGTATGGTGGATTCTAATTTTTGGATACTCACAGTTGAAGAAATGGGATCCAGGAATAAATTTGCTTGATAAGTTGTGTGGGAAGGCATTCTCACTAAAGGGGGTGCAATGCAAGCAATGGGACCCTGGCATTGCTTGTTTTGGAGAAACTTTACAGGATAGATTGATGGAGAAAGTCAACCTTTTTGCAAAATGGATTCATGCTCCATTTCTCCTACATGATGAACAAATTTGCAGCACTTTGGAGTGCTTCTGCTTGAGGACAAGCATATTTGGGAGGGGAGGACTGTCATGTCCCCTCAAATTGACCATTAAAAAGTGTTGACCATGCTAAGTTCCTAGGGGCTCAAAATTGATATTAATTATTCCTCATAGGATAAATTTTGCTAATAATTGTTTTAAGGCATGTATTTAATTTTATCTCAGCAATTTTATTTATTATGCACAATAATGATGTGGAATTAATGCTGCCATGTCAGAAGGGCACAATGGGGAAAGCTAGTCAACTTGCCTTGGTAAAAATAAGAAAGTCCATGACAAAAGCAAATAGGAGAATAAATGGAAGTTGCCTAAAAGTAGTAGAAAGTAGATAGAGGTAAAAGTAGGAAAGTATTTCAAAGGGGAGGGCGCAATTTCCTTTTATGGATCTTAGAAAAGATGTAAGAGAATAACAGGAAAGTTTTTGAAGGAAAGAAAAAGTTTCCTTATGACCTAGGAAAAGCAGAAAGCTGTCATAACTCAAAAGAGGCATATTTTGACTAAGGGAGGGCATAGTTTCTAATTGTGAAGGATGATTTGGACTTGAAAACAATTCCACATGGTTCTACTTTCCTAATTGCCTAAAGGGGGCGCTTTTGTGGCTAGGGTTAGGTCACCCATGGGGTTGACTTTCTCTCACAAGTCACCATTGGCCTCAACTTACTAAGAAGGTCATCCAAAATTCTATAAAAGGTGAATTAAATATCATTGATTCAGTTTGGATGATTTGATATTGTGGTTATGCTATGTGAGCATACTCTCTGAGTGTTGTGCTTCAGACCATTGGGTGATGATCCCCAAACCCCTCCTCCCTTCTCTTCCATCTCCCTTTCTATCTATTGCAGGTCTATGGAGTGCTAATGTTAGCTAGTGAAGCTTATTCCAGAATTATATTACATCCTCCATCAAGTTCAGGTCGAGATCCAATTAATCCCATGCTTCACTTATGCTCACAGACCCCTGCTGGTCAAGATTCAGGCCTTTTGCCCCTTAATTTTGGAAGCCTCTTTGTAATGGTCAGTAAATAATGTTATTTATGTTTTGTAGTGTCAGTATCTTCTGAAAATTACATTTATCAGGTCTATATATCTCAGACCCTGAAGAATATTAACTCAGTTTCATAAAAAGATCTGATTTTATCAGTGTATGGGGGAATTGAGTGAATATGAGTGTTGTAATGAATATTTCATGATGGGGAAGGGATTGAAATAAGTATTCATGTTTAGAGAGCTCATATTTATCTTTTTTTATAAATCTCAGGTTTCACAGAATTGGATTTAATATTATTTAATAGTTTTTTAAGACCCTAGCTAGATTACTAGTTTTTAATAGTTAGTTTTTCTGAAATTGATGCAAAATAGCCTATGTAAACCCAAAATGAGCTCTGTCAATTCTTGTAGGTCAGTAAAATAACTACCTTCAAATATCAATCTCTAGAACCATTTTTTTTGGGGGTCATACCACCCTTTTTCATCCTCCTCTGCGCAGGGTTTCTCTTGACCAAAATTGCCAGAAATCCCCAAATTCACCCAAAACACCTCAAATATTCTAGAACCTGTCTAAATAAATTTTTATATATTAAATTAAGGATGTATAAAACCTATTAAAGTTTCCCAAAGCCTCTAGTTGAAACAGGAATAACTACTCTCCTTAGTTGCACGGTTTGGCTGCCTAGAAGCGTGGTAGTAGGTTTTCACGGCGCGGATTCTGAAACCTAAATGGCACCATATCTAATTGTGTTAGGGGAGAGGAAATTAAATGTCTGAAATATCTTTGTTTGCTTCCCACTGATCACTCTTTTCCTCTGCAAAATCTTCCAGAAGAAACCCTTGTTTTTGCTAATCTGAGAAGGCTCTGTGTGGACCCCTTAAATTTCAGAATTATTTAAGAAAAATTACAAAATTAAAGTGTTCAAGTCTGTACACCAAACTTAGGACATTACATATGATTAATTTTGAATTTAAAATATGTAATAATGCAAAATATTATCAAAGTATACAATCCTACATGTCAATACTAAACGAGAATAGAATAAAAAAGGAAAAATGTAAAAAAGTGAAACGGACGTGGATCCCCCCCTGGGGGGATGGGGAGCGAGCTCAAAAGATCCTACTAAAAAAATATTTCCTTTTATTATTATTGGTTACAATATCATAAAACTGAAATATCAGAAACATCTTGGTCCTTATACGGGATGAAACCAAGATATTATAACTTTCAAAAAATTTAAAATTTCAATCAAAGGGGAGACCCCTGGGGGGATTTGAACACTCCCGAGGCCACTTTCGAACAACAGATTCTCTTATTTTCTGTTACACCTAGTAAAATCCAGCAAGCATGTTAAAATAAAATATTCCCAAAATCACTTTAAGAGTACCTTTGGGTCAGCCTACCTTAACTCAAAAAGGACTAAGTTAAAACTAGCTAAATAGGTGAAAAAGGAACCAAGGAAAGAAAGCTTTCCTTGGGATCTTGGCTTGCTGTTTGTGCAGCCAATGAAATATGAACTGATTGCTAGATTTAATCTTTCTTAAATAGAAGAGGAAATCTAAAGCATGCAATATATGGATTCTCTTTAACTTGCCATGCAAAACGGACGATTTCCCTAAGCTAGATCTAGAATGCTTATTGATACTTTTCAGAAATGAGATCTAGACTATGAGCTTTGAAATAGTAGATCTATGTAATTTTTACTTTAATATGACAGATATAAATTAGAACAAATCTTTCTAACACAGTAACCAGGTAAGAAAATTGAATTTTATAAGGAGGAAGAGAGAGGAAGAGTGATGGTAGCCTTGAAGATCCACCGTGGACCTTTCAGGTAGAATGTTGAGGGACTATTCCTTTGAATGGTTTTGGAGAGAGTGAAGAAGCAAAATAGATCAGCATCCTCTCCAACCTAGGAACCTGCAATTGAATCCAAATAATTTCCAAATACTTGTGAGATCTGGTTAATACATACACAGAGATTTCAGAATAACATGCATATAAACTTATAAAACATGTTGAATCTAGATCTCTAAACATGCATCAAAGGAAAGAGATGGCCAATAAACTTATTGAAAATCTCATTTCCTATCAAGATTATAATAATCTTATTATCAATCTTAGCAATGAATCGACAAACAATTAGCAAATTATGAACATAGATACAGGTTACCTCAGTAAAACATGACAATGCTCTTCCACATATACAATGACATGACATCATCCTACCTCCAAAGCTTCTCTTTATTTCAAATGAACAATAACAATAGTACAATAGCAACAGCACCTCAATCCTAGTTCTAACTAGCTTGGAAGAGTTGATTTGAGCTTTATTTATACAAAAAAAGGAGATCCAACCCAGGGGGGGCACAAATCCCAAGGACACAGACCACTGCAACTAAAGGAGAGTCCATCAATGCCTGATATGAAGCTGAACTGAGCTTGCACTGAGCCTATTTTTCAATTGGGGGGATATATGAGCTGACACATCAACCTGATGACTGCCACATCAACCACAGGGCTTCCAGAAGAGCCCACATGTGTGGAGGAGAGAGAGAGGGTGTAATTCCCCATAAAGGAGGCTGAAGTTCAACTCTGGATCTGTCCAGATCACCTCCTTCTATCAAGGATTTGTTAGATCCAGTCAATCTGGTGCAAATCTGACTGATTTAAATCAAATCGGTTGAGAATCCATTGATCTAGGATTTTGGATTTATGCCATTATACATCAATTTATTAATTAAAATAATCAATAATTGATTTTTTGGGGTTTTCTGACCTGAGTGATGGAAAATCACTCAAAACAAGGAAATAGTGGGTCTATAGGTTTACTAGGTTCTCTTAGCTTGAAAATGAGCACCTACATGACTGAATCTGACTTGTGAGCCCACTTTTATTACAAAACCAATTTTTCCAATTAAACTATTAAAAAATAGCCTAAGTTTTGGAAAAATTAAATTTTAATAAAAAACACTTAAAAAATTAAAAAATTAAAAAAAGCTAGGGGGACTTAGACATGTTCATATGACTCAGCCATAATGTCTAGCATGTTTATACATTGACACATAGACTCTAATAACCTAAATAGGCCTAAATGCCAAGCCGATCACCCCAACTTTGGAGGTATTCAGTGAAAAACTCAGAAATTATCAGTCGTTTATTCAACAACCAATAATAACCAAGGGAAAATACACCCTGGGCTGATCGGATTGACAAATAAAGTCTAAGAGACCAAGTCTTTTATAGACACTATCATGCAACAAAATTTATTACAACTCCCCCAAGGGGGTATGAACATGTGATATAATACAACAAAGTTTCCCAGAAACAAGACTGAAGGTCTTCTAAAGTCTGGACAAGTTATCCTTGTTCGGTTCACCAAGCTCACTTGATAAAAAACCACTAAGTACAACTTAGGTGGTAACAAGTCCTAAGGAATTTGATATTTTTCCCACTCTAATTCTCTACAAGTTCTTTGCAAACCTTGAGTTGCTCAAACACCTCAGATTTCAATTTCAGAAAATACACCCAGCAAAATCGAGAGTAGTCATCAATGAATGTAAGCACATACCTAGATCCACCATATGAGGGAGTGGGAAGTGGACCAATCAAGTCAAAATGCACCAACCCAAGTGGTATATTATTTCTCTCATTTCCTTCCCCTTCTCGTATCTCTACTCAAGATGCTTCCCAATCACACATCCAATACATGCTCCAGTAGATGGTTGAATTTGTGGAAGACCTTCCACCATTTCTTCTCTGTGCAATGTTTGGAGATATCTGTAATTCATGTGGCCAAAACTCTCATGCCATAGTTTGGAAACCTCATTGACTTGTGAGTGAAGTGCTTGATCACTGGACGTAGGTAGGAAATTAGAGAATTTTTACATTCTCTCATGATGATCAACATACCCAACTACAATAACTTGGTCTGTCGAGATTTTAGAAATCTCTACCATGTCAGGAGTGAAGATCACTCTCTTTGGCTCTCCTGTATGGGTCATCTGGTAAACTGACAACAAGTTTGCTGCAAGGTCTAGTACATATAGTACATCACTAAAAAAACCCATGGTATAAATCAATTTTCCCAATCCCTCTGGTCTGGAGTTCAGAATCATTTCCCATTCGTACTGCTGGGCCAGCATTCGAACTAATGGAGGAGAGAAATTCTCTCTTGGATACCATATGCCTGGAAGCACCTAAATCAATGATAAAGGATGAATAGTTAGAAGTACCTACTACCAAATCATGACATTTCTCCTTTCCTTCACTTGAACTGGAGTTGCCATCCTTCTTCCTTGCGCTGTCAGGGACTGGAATGTTGTTTTTCTCCAACAGCTACGCCATCATGTCTATGGTTTTTTTCATGCATGAGCTCTCTAGATGCCATCCCTTGTGGTAGTAAGTGCATTTGGCCTTCTCTCTCCCCTTCTTCTCCTTTTCTCTGGGTGGATTCGAAGCTCCCTCACTGGATTTGGGTTTCTCTTATTTCTTCTTGTCTAGCAACTTCGAATTCTTGGAATTGGGCTTTCCCTTTGGTGAATTTGAAACCCCCATTTCTAGTGCTTGATATTTGGTATTGATAGAACCCATTTGGACCAATTTGTCCTACTATTGAGTGAGTGACTCCATGAATTTTTCTAGGCTTGGAATTTTCCAGTTTCAAAGGGTGATTTTTCCTGAATGAAATGTGCTCACAAAGACTGAGAACTCTGGCCCCAACTTCGAAAGTATAGACAAGATCAGTTGATATTCCTTCTTCTCAATCCCACATTATTTTAACTACAATACAAGTGATTTGAACTTGGTGAAGAAGTCCTATATTGTATCATAGTGCACTGGGCTCAAGCTTATCAGCTCATTCTCAAGCTGGTGACCACATAGCTCATCAGTTTTTCCAAATAGAGACTCAAGCTTCTCCCAAACCTCCTTTGGTGATGTCAAACTGTCAATGTGGAAAAAAAACTCTCTTGAGATGCTCAAACATAGCAATCCATATGTTTCATCCAATTTGGTTAAATACTTAGCTTTCTCTACATCAGAATTTGGTTCCACTTCAGTGCCCAAGGTAACTCTGAAAAGCCCCTTGTCTCTCAATTGAATCACCATCTCTGGCTTCCATTCAAACAAATTAAAAGGTGTTAGAAATATGTTTCTAGCCTCCATTACTTCCTACACTGATGGTGGTGAAATTGCTAACTAGTTTACACACAACAATTTGATTTTATCTAGAATTCACTAACAAAGCAGCTCAAATCCACTAAGAATTTGGTTTGCAACTCAAAAATATCCAACTAGATCTGATACCATGTGATAAATTTTAACAATAAAGTGAGTAATTCAGACCATAGGAGAATCTATGAGAGTTAAGGAGGTTCACAAATCAAATTTGGGTGCAAGATTTAGCAAAAACCATCAAATTACAGATAAATTACACACAATGATAGCTGGAAACAAGATATTTTTGGACTGTCTAACCATGAAATTGTTATTAATAGGTTTATAAATAAATCATAATATTTTTTAATGGATTTGGAATCCAATTGTGAGAAAATAAGCCAAAATTGCCAAAATGGCATCAAACCCCCCTAGGTGGGACAATCTCGTACCAAATCTCTCCAAATGGCCACAAATTATTGAAGTGGAATGGACGATGTGTTTTGGGTTAATTATTACACCTTGGACAACATGGGTGTTGAAAAATGGGTGGTTTAGATTCTCAATGCAACATTAATTTCACCAAATCAAGCCAAAATTGGGCAAAATCCCACTCTAGCGCTCCAAGTCAATTTTCCTGTCCACATTAAATGAATGGAAACACACCAAAAATGATGTATGTGAATATTTTTCTGGTTTACTAATATGGAGTACCCATGTGGGTCATGGAGCCTCAATTCAACATGGCACATGTCCACCTAAGCACCCCTAGTCCACCTCATAGTGTATTAAAGCTTAAAAAGCAATAAAATTGACTAATTAGTGTAAACAAGGTACTAATTATGGAGTACTATTCTAATATATGCACAATAGAGTAGAGAAATGGTACCATCATGCACAAACTCCCTGATATAGTGCATATGGATCTCAATGTTCTTGGTTCGTTGTCTTTGAACTGGATTAGTGGAGATTCAAATGGTTCTTTTATTTTCACAATAGATGACAGTGGAAGTCTCTAATTTGATCCCACATTCTCCAAGTATCCCCTCCAACTACAAACATTGAGTAGTTGCATTCACAGCTCCTCTATAATATGCCTCTGTAGATGAGAGTGCTATGGCACTCTGCTTATTAATTGATAAGATGATTGGTCCATACGCAAGCATGAACACATATCCTGAAGTATACTTTTCATATGTTTTTTCACCTACCTAATCACTGTCAGTAAATCCAACTAGCTCTAAGTCATATTTTGTTGCATAGAAAATCCCATGAGTTCTTGTTCCTTGAACAAATTTTAGGATCCTTTTGGCTGCCCTCCAATGGATCTCATGAGCGGCTGATCCATGTGTCTAGAATCCACACTAAATGCATAAGATATATCGGTTTGAGTATGAATCAAATAAAGAAAACACCCAATCAACTACATAGACAATGTGTTATTTACTAAAGGAGAAGAACCTGCTTCTTCAAGCTTAACTCCAAAAAGGAATGGAGTCTTGCTTGGCTTGAAATCCTTCATGCTGAACTTGTTGAGCAGATATGAATCATACTTGGACTGATTAACTTTGATTCCATGTTAGTATTGATAAATTTTGAGACCCAAGAATTGGCTCAATAATCCAAAATATATCATGGAAAAGGCATGGTTCATTCCATCCTTCAAGGAGGCAATCTCTTTCTTTGAACTTCATGTTATCAATAGGTCATACACATACAAAACAATAATCATTAAAGAACCATGAATCAGCTTCAAATAGACATTCGGATCAGACTTGCATCAAACAAAATTATGTGACAGCAAAAAGGCATCAATCTTGGCATACCAAGCCCTGGGGGCTTACTTTAGCCCATACAATGATTTCTTTAACCTACACACTAAATATGGATTATAAATAAAACCTTTAGGTTGATGCATGTAAATATTTTCATTCATATCTCCATGTAGAAAGACACACTTCACATCCATATGATGCACCTCCCATTGCCTTGAAGCTGCAATGGCCAAAGCTATCCTTATGGAGTCCATCTTTGCCACTGGTGAAAAGGTCTCATTGTAATCAATACCTTGAAATTGTGAGTAGCCCTTAGCTACCAATATTTCCTTATATTTCAAAGGTGAACCATCAGCAGAAAATTTAGTTTTATAAAGCCACTTACACTTTACTATCTTTCTCCCTGGGGGGAGATCAACTAGTTCCCATGTGTTGTTCTTCTGGAGGAAGTTGTATTCTTCCTTCATGGATGTTTTCCATGTTGGATCATCTAATGCATATTCATATGTCTGAGGATTGTATTCAACCATCAAATAACACTTCTCAGCAAACAATGGATATTTCACACAAAGGGAACTCTCAAATTGAGATTTATTCCTCCTAGTATCACTAGGATTCACAGCTAGTTCCCTAGCTGCATGAATGTTCCTTGCTTCCCATTTTGGTATTTTAGGACTGTTAATATATTCAATTAAATCATCATTATTATATGTATCAAAATCATCAAACTCATTAGTCTCTTCACTTACAATCAATGGTTGTGGTGGTGAAGATGACTCTTCAACTTCTACTGCTGCTAAAGGCTCTTCTTCAAACTAAACACTCCTTTCAATGAAATATTTTTGAGTTCTCAATTTTATCAGCTTGCACCCTTTTTAATATTTATAATACCCAACAAATAGTCACTCTTGGCTTTGGGGAAAATCCTTCCTCTTTTCAGTTGGAATTCTAGCCCAAGCCTTTGAGCCAAAAATCCTAAAATCGGTCACATCTAGTTTGTTCCTACTCCAAGATTCGAAAGGAGTGATTCCATCAAGTTTCTTATGTGGAACCCTGTTCTAGATATAGGATGCACATTTTATAGCTTCAACCCAAAAATTTGGTGGCAAAGTTTTGGACTACATCATGCAAGCTGTCAATTCCTTGAGTGATCTATTCTTCCTCTTAGCAACACCATTTTGTTGAGGTGTGTAGGGAATAGAATGTTTCATATGGATACCTTCATCTTCACAATAATGGATGAACTTAGACTTGTAATACTCTCCACCATTATCATATATGAGGATCTTGAGCTTCCTACCATACTGGTTCTAAACCAAGGCTCGAAAGACCTTGAAGAGGTCAAAAACTTCAGACTTATGCTTTAGGAAGTAGACCCAACAATACCTGGAAAATTCATCTATGAAGGTTAGTGCATATTTTTCTTGACTCATGGACATATGAGGGAATGGACCAGCAATTTTATTTAGGATTAACTCAAGGGGTGCAGAGGTTCTCTCATGACTAGATCTCTCATACTTGTGCTCTGGGTGTTTTCCTAGGATGCAACCTTGGCAGACTCCCTTATAAAACTTGACCTTTGGTAACCCTAAGACCATGTCTTTGTCACTCAAATATGAAACATACTTGTAGTTAATATGGCCAAATATCTCATTCCAAATCTTTCTTGCTTCATTAGAATGAGTGAGAAGATCTAAGGGGTTTGAGAAAGGTAGGAAATGGGAAAACTTGTATACCTTCGAACTGTGATCCACAACACATTTTGCTATGAATTTACCATTTGGAATATTTGAGATTTAAGCTTCATTGGGAGAGATGATGAATTTATTTGGAGACCCAGTATGGTTCATCTGGTACACTGACAAGATCTTAGAAGCTATACCTGGGACATACAACACATCATTGATGGAACCATGGTCAATATCAATCCTACCCTTCCCCATACTATCAGTAACAGAGTCATCTCCCAAAAAAATTTTTGGACCTTTCGAATCATCAAGAGAGGATAAATACTCCCTTGTCAAAACCATATGTCTAGAAGCTCCAGAATCAAAGATGAAGGTGGATGATCTTGAAGTGTTAGAAACCAAGGCATGCACTATCTCCTTGTCATCTGAATTTGATCCTCCTTCCCTCTTTCTTGCGCATCCAGAAAGGGAGATGTTGTTATTCTTCAGGAGTTGGGTCAAAAATTCAATTTGATTTTTCATACAAGAGCTCTTAGGATGATAACTCTTACTGCAGTATGCGCACTTGCTCATTTTACCTTTGTTCTTCTTCTTCTAGAAGTTCTTCTTGGAGCCTGAGGGCTCCTATTGAGAATTTGACTTTTCTCTCTTTTTCTGGGGTGGATTTTTGGATTTATTCTTGCCCTTTGAATCCACCCTCAAGTCTCTAGAAACCAAAGCTTAGTATTTGGAAGGTTTTCGGGTTCCCATCATTACCAATTTATCTTGCTCCTAGGTGAGGGATTCCATGAAATCGGCAAGATTAGGCATCTTCCAGGATCATGCTGTCAATTTGGTGGCATGACACTAAGTATTCAGGATCAATCTTCACAAGTATTGTCAATACTAGTTTCTCATTCTTCTTTTCAATTCCACATAGTTTTAACTGTGGAACAATGGCCTTAAACTTGGAAAAGTAGAGTTACAATGATTTGAAGCCACTAGGACTCAATGAGATCAGCTCATTCTTGATTTAATGTCATATAATTTCATCTATATTTCCAAAAATATCTTCAAGCTTCTCCCAAACTTCATTTGGTGATGTCAATCCATCAAGATGGAAGAGGAGGTCTCTTGAACTGCTCAAGCACAAAAGATCATAGGCCTCATTCCTCCTGTTGTGCCATTTAATTTTCTATGTGGATGCATTGGAATATGCCTTAGTTTCCATCGTAACCCTATAGAGGTCCTTGTCCCTCAATAAAATTTCCATCACAGCTTTCCATTCAAATAAATTCAGTGGAGTCAAGATGCTCTTTTGTGATTGGTCCATATCTCACCAGCTATGCCCTTCAACCAGCAGAATGCACTCACAGCCAGTGATTTTGAACCTGAAATAGAAATATGGAAGGATATAAATTGAACTACAAAGGCTCTTATACCATGTGGAAATTGAACCCCAACAGTAGAACAATTACACTCACAAAATTGCTAATCAAACATGCAAAATTCCACAAACAGGAGATTGAAATTGGAGCATAACATAATCATGTATAGAATAAGTGTACATCAGCTAACCTCATCAATTAATAGTAATCCCAAATACATAATTACATAATATATTTGAAATAATAAGGATGCTATTCGAATTGGAAAAAGAACAGGCTTACTAAACTACTCAAAATCCCCAATAGGTGCATAAATCACTTTCCTAATCCATCAAGATGCTCATGAATTCGTTGAATGAGATGTATAAGCTAATAAATTATGGAAAGAGATCAAATCCATGCTTTTGGATGGATAAAAATAAGGAGGATTGTTAAGGAAAAAAAACAAGACAGATACTCCTATACTAGCTTTTCCCTTTTCCCTTAAAACTGTTGAAAAGCAAGGAAGCTTTTATAAAAAGTAGAACTACACTTTTACTATTCTAGAATTATTGTTTATCTATAAAACATTATTCTAGGATGTTTCTAAAGTGCTCCTTAATCCATTTTTGGCATTTGTTGACTTCTGGGTGCAAGTGGATGCCAACTAGCATAGTAAGGAATCTAGGAATCTAGGAATAAGACAAAAATTATTAATTAATGTCAAATATGTGTAACTATGGGTTTGATTATTCTAACAAAAATCAATGTGAAAATGTTGAGAGATTGATGAAACAAAGTGACTAAAATAATATGACATCATCACTACAAAAATAACAGGATTCATCAGGGTGGCAGGACAAGCAAAAGAGTATGATTTGGTGCTAACATGAGGTTGGTGCCTCCATCCGGTCGATGCTAGAAAAACACAGGGAGTCGATAATTCCATCATATTGGTTTATAAGAAATGTTTTTTTGGTTCTCATAGGAAGTTTTTGACTCCATCCAATCAGTGCTGGAAAACATAAGGAGTTGGTACTTCCTTTAGATTAGTGTCTGAGAAATTTGTGATTTGGTGCTCACAAGAGGTTGGTGCCTCCATCCAGTCAATGTTGGAAAACACAAGAAGTTAGTGCTTCCCATGACCATAATATTTGCATATCTTGACAAAGTTTCTGGTTTTATACCAATTGGGTTTCCATGTAAAAGAGTCAGGTGCATTGTGTATGTTTTAAATCATATTATCAATGGTTAATGTTATATGATACAATTAATGTTAAAAAGGGTGAAATATTGATTCACCCTCCTCTCTGTATTTACAAAAATTGGTATAAGATAAAGGCTCCTTCAACTTACAATTTAACCACTTAAATTTATATCTATGGAAAGACACAAAGTAATTTCCTCAAGCAGGAAATCCACTCATTATTGGAAACAACTACACTTTCTAGAGTGTAAGGATGTGTGAATATTTGATATCTCTAGGGATTGAGGTTTGGCTCATCATTTTCAATGGGTAAAAAATATCATAGGAAACCCCTACTAAAGAAATTGGAAAGAAAATGTATCATAATAATGTAAAAGGCATAGATGCAACCTTTAGTGGTTTGTCAGAAACAAAACTTCTTAAGGTTATGCTTATTACCTTGGAAAAGGAAATGTGGGATAAAATAAAAAACATATACCAAGGAGACGATGGAATCAAGAAATAAAAATTGCAAACACATAGGGTACAGTTTCAAAAACTTAATAGGAATGAAGAAGAAAACATTACAACTTACTTTCTTCAAGTCGACAAAATAGTAAGCACTATCAGGGGACTAGGAGAAGAACTAAAAGAAAATATTGTTGTACAAAAGGTACTCAAAACTCTTCAAATGAAATTTGAATCTAAGGTATTAGTTATTGAATAAGCTTGAGACCTAGAACTAGTGACCATGGAAGAATTACAAGGAATTCTCACAACATATGAAATAAGGGTAGACAAAGCAAAAGGAACTTCAAGACATGAAGAAACATGTCAAGCAACCAAGAAGATAACGACCAAAGGATGCAAATCATGTAGCTCTTCATACAATGAATCATACACTGAAGAAATGATTGTTAGAAAAATCAAAAGAGGATTAGGAAAATTCATACGTAAGCTACCCTTTAAATGTTTTAATTGTGGAAAATTTGGTCATTATGCTTCAAAATGTCCATATGCAAAAATCAAAAAATAGTGATTGTTGGTCCCCATTTAGTCACTATTTTTTGGGAACAATACTTTGCATATTAACATATGTTTTTGTACTTTTCAGTGTCTTTTGCACCATGAAGCTCCCTCTACAAGCTTCAGGTATGACTAAACTAGGATTTATGTCAATTCTATTTATTATCATCATTTTATGGTTTCAATGGCTAAAATTGGCATAATATGGAGTACATTTTTTATATTAATTCATGTGTCTTATTCGTTGTAGGTTATATGGTATTTTTTGTGACCTAACAAACAGACATGCATTCGGCTGAATATATGGCAAACATTCCTAGCTCGCTATCTAGATCATCAAACAGACCGTTTATTTTTGGTAGCATGTTTTTGTGTATTAAGAACATGAAAACGTCCAGAAACTGTCATCACCATGCGTCAGTATCTCAGTTTTCATCTTCTTCTGGAAGAAGTGCTCATTACGTGACACCTCAACACAGGCTTTCATTTGGACTGAAGTATGAACCACATTGTGCTCTTAAAGGAACCTGATCAGCGAAAGAAGAGGAACAGTCATTTGTTAATTGTTAATGTACTTATTCGCCATTATGATCGCTTTATCTTGAAGAGCAGTCGATCACTAAAGGGTTGACTTTCTCACCTCCATTGAACGATGTATATATATAGACGTTGTATGCGATTTAGAAAGGATCTTAGTATGATTCTTAGAGTCTCTCTCTCAGTCTAGAGTTTGAGCCTCTATCTTTTATTTGATCAGTTCAATCTGAAGAACTTTGTAACACTAGCTATTATTTTAATGAAAGTCTTCTTGTGTTGTATATGATTGTGTTCAACTAGAAGAAGCTCAACACTATTCGTTGAGAGGGCCCCCCAATAGAGTCTTTATGTCCTTATGTAGGTTTTGTTATTTTTCCTTGCAATTAGTATAAATTATGTTTATGAGTTGTTTAGTTTTGTTTCTATAATCGTTCATGTTTCATATAGTATAGATTTCAATTTGAAATTATGTTGAGCATGTAGGTTCTTTTTATTAAATAGCAACCGGTTGCGTTTAAGATAGCTTTCAAGTTTTCTGCATAGTCTTTCGATTTCTAGATTAAATTTCTTTGATTAGCTTTAGTCTAATTCTGCTTATTCCATTTTTTATCATTAACTTGATTAAGAATATGTTAGTTTGTTTCGAATTAGGAAATTAGTTTAGGTTGTGGAATTCAGTCATTAAAGTAGGTTTACTTCCTCTTTTACATTACAGTAGTGCATGCATGGGGTAGCTGCACTTCAATAAAGCATTTTAATTTATTGTTTCCTTAAAGTTTTAACATTTTCTTTAAACATAATGTCATACAAACAGTCTGTTCCACCTTTTATACAGACCTTCATTTCCACCTACTATACAGTCATTCATTCAGTCCTGCATATTTTTAATTTATTTTAAAGTTTATCCTTCTAGTTTTTGGATTCTATCTGAGTAGTAATGGTTAGATAATGTTTATATTTTCTTTGTAAATACCTTTGGATAATATTGTTTAAGAGTTTTGTTAAAAATAATTTCTCCTTCCTTTTTCTTTTACCTTATGCATAGGAATGATATTATGTAAATTAACTCATTGTATTGATCTATAATTGAGCCTTTAAATTCAAGTTATTCCTTTAGTTTTAAATTACATTAATTAATAGATTAGGTGTTTATAATGTTGTTTGTGGAGCCTAATATTCAATATCTATAGATATTATTCAGTTGTGATTGTAACCCAAGAGTACTATAGACTCATTCCCCGAGAAAACGGGGGTTTGGGGGAAGAGACCCCAAGAAAAAAAAATTGGGATGTGTGTTGGCCAACAGTTTTGCGGACCCATGGTATTGGGTTAACTGTAGTATTTTCCCATGGTATTTATCCTATAAAATAAAGCATTGTAACACAACTGTGTATGGTATTGTATTGTATTGGAAGAGAGACTGTGAGAACATGAAGAGGAAGTGCAGCAGTTTTGCTGCAGGGTGTATCCCTTCATCTTTCTGGACTGTAATAAAAGGACTAGCAATTTCTTTGTGGACATAGCCCATTGTTTGGGTGAACCACGTTATATATGTGTCTCTCTGTAATGTTTTAATGTGTTTTTCATCTTGTTTATTGATTTAATTGTATATCTGTTATTGCTCTGCGGTCCTGTTTTCTAACATATAATTTGTTCTTTTAAATTATACAATTGTGAAAATGATCTATAAGATAGAACTCAAATCATCCTTGTGATTTTTATGTTTTTCCATAAACTATGTCTATCCTTATATAGTAATTTGTAAATAGAAGTCACTTGTATATAAACAACCATGTTTACTATTTCCTGTAACTAAACATTTCTCAGTTTACACATTTTTGTAGAGCTCAAACTAGACTTAATTCCCTTTAGCTTTTATACTTCTTTTGAGAGCCATTTTGATACCCCTCCTACCCCAGTTCCTATTACAGTAAAATCCTACCCTCGGAATAATCAAGGAGACTGGAATTAAGATAATTTAGTTAGTGTATGTATCATTTCTATTTGGTCATTGTAAATTCTTCTTAATATAGTCATTTTATCAAGTAAAAATCAATCTCTCTAGATAGAATAGTTTATTTTCATAGCACTATTTATGTCCAGACATTTATAAATAGTTTGATGTCACTTTTGTTTTCATTAACTTAACTAGGTCCTTAGAAGTTCAACTTAATATCTTTATCTTATTACCACGACACTCTCTACCTTCACATATATTTTGTAGCAACTCTAAGCCTACTAACCCCAGTTGATAATTAAATATTAGGTAAATTATTCAAGACAATATTTTGCCTAAAATTTTTGGCATCATTTCCGAGGAGTTAATTCATAAGGTAGAATAGGCTGGTAGCAGGGGAGCAGTAAGACGAGAGGTAAGAACTTGTGCATTTGTTACAACAAGCGCCCCCAAATCCAGTAATAGTAGTAGCATAGGATAGTGAAATTTTGTTGATTTTTTGTAAAAAAATTATAGGAAACATAAAGCCCCAACTCACTGAATAAGCATTGAAAAAAAAAACACACTTATAGGAAGTATCTTTGCTAGACCCATAAAGAGATTCTTACAAGGGGGGGGATTATAGAAAGGAAAGAGATCCTGGAAAAAAGGACCTGATGACCCTATTTTTTATCAAATTTAAAAAGAAGTAACTATGGAACCTCTTAACGTTCCATTAAGTAACAAAGTCCGATAATATAACTTTTGAAGTGAGGAAGATAAACTTACCTAGGTGGGAGTTCTCTTTGGTGATAGTAACCCCTCAAATCGACATATCCATAATAGAATTCCCTACTCCTATAAGAACCAATAAAAGAATGAGTGATCAGAGGAAGTTCTCTTCTAAAAAAGAATGATGGGATGCTCCATTCTCACCTCGAAAGAAGCCTTCTATGTACACTCACTCTAGAAATCAAACCTACATAAAAAACCAGGAAGAAGCGAGCAACAAGAAGCAATGTCTACCCAGAATGTAAAACTAAACATTCCCGACAGGAATGTCCATTAATAAAAATTCCTCCATGCTATATTTGCATGGGGCATCATGTTTTTCCCCAAAAGATCAAGATGGATCCTATCAAGATAGAGGTAATTATTGGACTGCTCCCTCTAAAAAGCTCTTCCTCCTAATCTTAAAAATTATTGTGGGCCATTATTACTTATATATATGTAAATATGTGTATATCTCTTTTAATAAATAAAGAGTCTTTTCTAATCACTTCTTTCCAAAGGACTCTTTTCTATATTTTCAAGAATAAAATGAATCATCTAATACATGGCCTTGAAGAAACATCTATTTCTTTGAACAACTTATGAGGTAAAAAGCTCTAATAAGACCTTGAAGCTTTTCTTGTATATCACTTTCAAACCAATTATTTTAGGATTTTGTTATGCTAAGTGTTTTGATTCAAATTCTAATTATTTGAACAATTTCTCAAAAGATTTATTTTAATTATCATGATCTTCAACATTTTCATACCTAGAGACTACTAGATCATCTACACTTGTTATCAAAACTTGACTCTTAACTATGTTTGAGGGCACTAGAGGATAAGTGGAATTACTGTTTGTGGGGAACATTACCTTTCATAAAATAGACTGAAAGGCCCAGGGACACCTTTAAGTTATTCTCTTTTGACATGATATATAGTTAAGGCCATTTTGTGAAAAAAAATTAACTCATGTGTTTATCAGGGATTAGTGCTCTCTAGTATCAATCGACTTCCTATATTCAAAATCTTTATACAAGGTAAACTCACCACGGTACTGAATAGGCCTACTGGTAGTGGGGAAATGCTAAGTAATAACTTACAAGGAAATTTGTTAAATGGAAGTAAACACGTAGGGGTACTGAACAAGCTCATTGGAAATGGGGATATGCTTGCATGGTACCAAGATAAACCCATCGAGGTACTGAACAGGCTTGCTAGCAGCGGCGCAATATCAGGTAAAGAGATCTGGTTAATGCACCACTAGGCACATGATTTGAAAGAACAATAATATATATCAAAACACATTTACATAGGCCTATTTTTCATGATGTCATTACTGAATAACCGTAAGCTGACCTTGGATCCGACAGTCTTATTTCCATCAATATCTAGGATATGATTATCCTAGAAATGGCACCCATAGCTGAAAATTTCCACAAATTAGAAGGTGAGTTCAAAGAATTTTTGAGATGACAAGATATCTTTACAACAAGGCAAGGGTGACTAGTTTTCCCTATGGTACTATGCATCACATCATCAATGATCCATTTATATCTCTATACATTTGAGCACTATTTTTTAATATATCTATCTAAATCCTTTCCCTTTATTAGTTATTCTTTTTCTCTTTTACAAACTTACAACATCATGACTAAACTTTCTTAAATTCTTTTGCAAATTACATAGTTTTCTTGTATGGCTTGAGTACATGCCATATATTTGGTTTGGGGGAAGTTTAGTTGATTGTCTATCTTCATTTTTATTTATAAAAGACTTGTGACCAAATGATAAAGTGTTTGTAGGACAATACAGATAGCGAAATTGGCCTTAAAGTTGTGGATGAATAAGCAAGAACGCTAAAAGAGTTATTTCATATGAAAGGCTGTATGAAGGATCATATAAAGGGTCGAATGTCAGTATGAATAAAAGGCCGAATGAGGGGCTGGATAAAAAAAATTATAATATTTTTGTACTTCTGATTAAGTGTTGGCTTAATTTCATTAGGTAAAAATCCAAGTCATACCGTTAGGGTCATATCTATATGATATTACGACTAATGCCAATTAATGATTATATGAATTAAATCTAATATGATCTTATTTCATTCCTATATGGATATGATACGACCTTCGAATAACCTTCGAGTACATTTTGTTTATCATGACCCTACCATATTCATCATTCTCCTTTTATATTCGCACGAATAAGCTATCAAATAAGACGCCCTCCTCGTTGAACTAAGGTTATAGTTATAAGTTTGGTTATACACTTGCATTAGGTTACACGTTCAACCTATCCAAAGCTTGATGTGAACATGGTTGAACCAAATAAAAAATAGAAACTCGTTCAAACAAGTGCTTTAGATGGTACATGCTCTAAAAATTCGCCATAATGGCGTGATCATTTAGGCATGCCGACCCGGTTGCATGATCATTTGGCAGGTTGAATGCAGCATGCTTTAAAACTAGCACTGTGTGAACCTTTCTCAATTCCATATCCATCACTAACCGTTATTATTCTGGAGCATTTTAGCCACCTTTCTTGAAAACATTGTATTCCTTCCTCTATTTCCAGCATGCTGAACAGATTCAAACCTGAGAGTTATCAGGATCTGTTTCAAATGACAGAGTTTAGGGAAGTGTTCTTTTGTGCCAAATGGAACCCTTTCCTCCATTCACTACAAGGTTATGACGAGGATATTTCATTTCTTTTCTCAATGGGATTTGATGGGAGGATGGCCAGAGTAGGTCACCTTTCTTTTCAAGTTACTAAGGAGTCGATTTCCCACGCTACTAAGCTCCCCCGAGAGGGAGAAGGGTGGCATAAACATTGGTTCGTTCCATGAGCATCATACAATTTCATGCTGAAGCCTGAGTTTTGGTATGTAACAGGTGTGAAAGGCTGCCATCATAGCTGGATAAAGCCAGATTATATCAAGTCGTTGACATTCATCATTCACTAAGTTACCTGCGAAGGTAAATTTAGCATTTTTAAGTCTTGTCACCTTCGGTTATTATCCCACTTTGTTGATAACATA
Organism: Pseudotsuga menziesii; assembly: GCA_001517045.1. NCBI lineage: Eukaryota > Viridiplantae > Streptophyta > Pinopsida > Pinales > Pinaceae > Pseudotsuga > Pseudotsuga menziesii. Next base: position 150,649 of record LPNX010382092.1, read on the forward strand.
TGCATGAATTTCCCTTTCTTTTTCTGTCATAGCTTAGATAAAATGTAGAATTTGGTCAGAAATAATACCTTGCATCCTAAGAGTAGTTTGTACCATCACAGTATAATCGAATTGTTAATCTTGGATCAGCGTAAAGATCGAATCCAGTCTTGGGAAACCTTTGTTTTTAAAGTGCTCAATCCCCACCTCAATATTCGTAAACGGTCTCGACATTTCATCCTGAGTCTAGACCAACCTCACCCATAGAAAAAGAAAACCTTGATGTTGTCCACCTTGATGAGGGTGTCTCAGAACCTAATTCACCTGTGCAAGATACCCCTACTATTCCTGTATATGTTGAGTTTGTGCCTTTTTCATGACCTAGTACTAGAAGACAGAAGGCTAAAAACATCCAGCACAAGCTTCTGCCTAGTACTCAGACCGTGGTTCAGCTTGATGATCAGACTGGCCATCTAAATGATGAGGCTGAGGTAGAGGAAATCAATCCCAAATCCTCCCTCTCAGCACTATCTAGCCTCTCTACTGAAATGCTCAAGGATACCGATCAGATGGATATTCCTAAATATGAAGATCCTCTTCCTACTATCGACATGGACCCTCTTTCAATAGAAATAAGTCCTCCATGGGATTTTAACTAGTCCCCAGAACCATTGATGCCACCACATCCCACCTTAGAACAATTAAATTCTGAGTTAAATCAATCGACAAAGGAAAATGAAGCACATGTCAAGTTAATTTCGGAGCTTCATGAAGAAAAAATAGAACTGCGATTACAAATTAAGAATATGGAGGATCTACATGAAGCCATTAGTATATCTCAAAGAGATCGGCAAGTGAGGCATGCTCTTCTGAAAGCATAGGTGAGGAAGTTTAAGTACAAGCAATATGTTCCATCCAAGTCAGAGGCAGCTGCTAACGCAACTCTACCTCCTTCCTCATGATATCTTTTACTTTGCATCAATGGGACCTGGTATTCTTCTGATTTGGGGGAATGTTGGTCCCCATTTTGTCACTATTTTTTGGGTCTAATACTTCACATATTAACATATGTTTTACTACTTTTTAGTGTCTTTTTCACCATGCAACTCCCTCTACAAGCTTCAGGTATGACTAAACTAGGATTTATGTCAATTCTATTTATTATCATCATTTTATGGCTTCAATGGTTAAAATTGGAATAATATGGAGTACATTTGTTATATTAATTCATGTTTCTTATTCGCTGCAGGTTATATGGTATTTTTTGTGACCTAACAAACAAACACGCGTTCGGCTGAATATATGGCGAACATGCCCAACTCGCTGTCCAGATCATCAAACAGACAGTGTATTTTTGGTAGCATGTTTCTATGTATTAAGAGCATGAAAACAACCAGAAACTGTCATCACCATGCATCGGTATCTCAGTGTTCATCTTCTTTTGGAAGAAGTGCTCATTGCGTGATACCTCGACAAAGGATTTGAATTAAACTAAAGTATGAACCACATTGCGCACTTGAAGGAACCTAATTGGTGAAAGAAGAGGAAAAATCATTTGTTAATTGTTAATGTACTTATTCGCCATTGTGACTGCTTTATCTTGAAGAGAAGTTGACCACTAAAGGGTTGACTTGCTATCCTCCATTGAATGATGTATATATATAGATGTTGTATGTGATTTAGAAAGGATCTTAGTTTGAGTCTTAGAGTCTCTCTCTCAGTCTAGAGTCTGAGCCTCTGTCTTTTATTTGATCAGTTCAATCTGAAGAACTTTGTAACACTACATATTATTTTAATGAAAGCATTATTGTGCTGTATATGATTGTGTTTGACTAGAAGAAGCTCAACTCTGTTTGCTAGGAGGGTCCCCCGACAGAGTCTTTATATCTTTATGTAGGTTTTGTTATTTTTCCTTACAATTAGTATAAATTTTGTTTATGAGTTGTTTAGTTTTGTTTTTACAATCGTTCATGTTTCATATAGTATAGATTTCAATTTTAAATTATGTTGAGCATGTAGGTTCTTTTTATTAAATAAAAAACCAGTTGCATTTAAGATAGCTTTCAAGTTTTCTGCACAGTCTTTCGATTTCTAGATTAAATTTCTTTGATTAGTTATAGTCTAATTCTGCTTATTCCAGTTTAATCATTGACTTGATTAAGAATATGTTATTTTGTTTTGAATTATGAAATTAGTTTAGGTTGTGGAATTCAGTCATTAAAGTAGGTTTACTTCCTATTTTACATTACAGTAGTACATGCATGGGGTAGTTGCTCTTCAATAAAGTATTTTAACTTACTGTTTCCTTAAAGTTTTAACATTTTCTTTAAACATACTATTATACAGACAATATGTTCCACCTTTTATACAGACCTTCATTTCCACCTGCTATACATTCGTTCATTCAGTCTTGCGTGTTTTAAATTTATTTTAAAGTTTATCCTTCTAGTTTTTTTATTCTATCTGAGTAGTAATGGTTAGATAATGCTTATATTTTCTTTTTAAATACCTTTAGATAATATTGTTTAATACTTCTTGTGAAAACTTATTTCTCCTTCCTCTTTCTTTTACCTTATGCATAAGAATGATATTATGTAAATTAACTCATTGGATTGGTCTGTAATTGAGCCTTTAAATTCAAGTTGTTCCTTTAGTTTTAAATTACATGCATTAATAGATTAGGTGTTCATAATTTGTTCTTTTAAATTATACAATTGTGAAAAGGATCTATAAGATAGAACTCAAATCATCCTTGTGAGTTTTATGTTTGTCCATAAACTATGTATATCCTTATATAGTACTTTGTAAATAGGAGTCACTTGTATATAAACAATCATGTTTACTATTTCTTGTAACTGGGAATTTCTCAGTTTACACATTTTTGTAGAGCTAAAACTAGACTTAATTCCCTTTAGCTTTTATACTTCTTTTGAGAGACATTTTGATCCCCCTCCTGCCACAGTTCCTATTACAGTAAATGCCTACCCTCAGAATAATCAAGGAGAGTGGAATTAAGATAATTTAGTTAGTGTATGTATCATTTCTATTTGGTCGTTGTANTTGATACCCCTCCTGCCACAGTTCCTATTACAGTAAATGCCTACCCTCAGAATAATCAAGGAGAGTGGAATTAAGATAATTTAGTTAGTGTATGTATCATTTCTATTTGGTCGTTGTAAATTCTTCTTAATATAGTCATTTTCTCAAGTAAAAATCAATGTCTCTAGATATAATAGTTTATTTTCATAGCACTATTTATATCCAGACATTTATAAATAGTTTGATATCTCTTTTTTTTCATTAACTTAATTAGGTCCTTAGAAGTTCAACTTGAGATCTTTAGCTTATTACCATGACACTCTCTACCTTTGCGTATATTTTGTAGCAACTCTAAGCCTACTAACCCAGGTTGATAATTAAATATTAGGTAAATTATTCAAGACAATATTTTGCCCAACAGTGATGATGAAGATATTTCTTATCACAAAAGGAAGGAAAATAAATACAAGAGAGGAACATTGGGAAAAAAAAATTTGAAATAAAAGAAAAGAAAAAATTATGTTCCAGAGAATATAGTAGCTCATATGATGAAGAATAGGGCAGCGATAATGATACAAAATTATTTTGATGGCAATAGAGATAGAAAATGAAGGTCCAAAAATCACAAAGAGAAATCATGAAGAAAATGAAGACACAAATGAAGAAAATTATGATGAATAAGTAGAAGTAGATATTGAGGGTGAGCTTACCAGTGCATTCGATGACCTGATAATGGAAAGGAAGAAGAACAAAGAGCTAAAAGAAAAAATAACTAAACTTGAAGAATAATTTGCAAGAGAAAAATCATCTGAGAATATTATCATTGATCTGACAACACAACTTTAAGAAGCAAGAAGAATCAAAGAAGTATTGATGAATCAGTTGGAAGAGAAGATAAAAGTAAGTGAAAAACTAGAAGCTGAAAGTGATTTGCTATGAAAATAATTGCAAAAATAGAAATTAGGCTATCAACAAAAAAATGAAGATAGGAATAAAGTGTTAAATCAATTGAGTAGCAGTGAAATGAAACTACTGGGAAAACTAATTCAAAGTTATAACAGTGAAATATAGCATAGGGAAATTGAGAGAATAAAAAGGGACCTCAAAACATAAATAGTGGTTATAAAAGAAGAAGTACAAAAGATAAACTCTATTAAATTTCTCGTTGAAATATGAAAACATTTCCCAAACACTTAAGCAAATCCTGAGTAGTCAAAAATGACATAACGATAAGATAGGACTAGGGTATAACCTTGATGAGGGGTCAAAGAAGATGAAAATAGGAAATATGTCATAATTTAGAACCTATGCATAAGTAGCCAAAACAATTCATGAAAAATTAGGATAGTGAGTTCAAGAAGGATAATGATAGGCTATAAACCCAAACTATTTATAGAAAAACATAAATAGTTTAGTTGAAACATCAAGAAGATCAATTGTAAAAGGTACCAAACTTTTTTCTTAGGTTGCTGTTTTTATGCAATAATTTCAATCATAAAGTTTCTTTCTGCAGGGCATGTGAAAGCAATAGAGTCATCAATGAAAATTTCAAGAATTATTTTGAGAATAAGCTTAATCATTTAAAAAGATTCAAAATCAAATAAATAATTCTTTCGAACCTTTAAACTTTAACATTGAATGTTATAAATGTAACAATTTTGGACACACATCCCTCAATTGTAGACATGAAATGAATTGCTTCCAATCATCAACATCAAATGTAATATTATCAAAACTTGGGAAGGATGATAACAATAGTTGGAGGAAGAGGTCATAAAATTCATATAGTGAAAAATGTGAGTTAGCTCTAGATGATCAAAGTAGAGAAAATAGTCAGTACATTAGTAGTGGATTCTTGAAGCACATGATTGGAAACAAAGACAAATTCATAAACATTGAGAAAGAAAAACATGAAGTGTTACCTTTTGTTAGAAGAAGCTTGCATTGTATTCACCTTGGCAGAGACTGTAGACCTGCAAGGTTATTATTTTTTCCTATTTCTCTTTGTCATATCAAGTTCATTATTGTAAATTACACTAACAGTTGTAAAGATGCACTCTTTGGCATCTAGTATTGGTGCTGCCCTAGCTGGCAAAGACCAATCCAAAGACCCTTCCAAGGGAGATTGCAGTAAAAGAGGACAAGGAAGAAGTAACTTCAGAGGCAGAGGGGGCAGAAACACCTCCAGCAAAAGATCAAAGTTGCAATGCAAGCGTTGCGGAAAGACTGGGCACACATCAGATCAGTGTTGGGCTTCATGGGACTCCATAAAAGACAAGCATAACTAGAAGAAAGATGACCAAGATGCTAGTAAATCTTCTGATTCTTGTATTTTTGCACATTGTAATCTTGGATTTAATGAAATGACTTCTCTTTCATCTTACAA
>LPNX010382092.1:157476-202935 GCA_001517045.1 Pseudotsuga menziesii
AAAGAAAGAATTGACTATGAAGAAACATTTTCTCCTACAGTAAAATGGGCTACCATCCGAACCTTACTCTCTTTAGCTGCTCAGAAAGGGTGGAAAGTTCATCAAATGGATGTGAAGACTGTTTTCTTGAATGGAGACTTGAAAGAGAATGTCTTCATGTCTCAGCCAGAAGGCTTTTTTGTGAAAGGAAAAGAACAAAAGGTATGCAAGTTTGTCAAATCCTTGTATGGCCTAAAAACAAGCACCTCGTGCATGGTATGAAAAGTTAACCGAGCATCTTTTGAAGTTAAATTTCGAACATTTTGATCTTGATGATGCAACACTGTTTATAAAGAAAGTTGGAAGATCTGTTGTGTATCTTGTGGTGTATGTAGATGATATTTTGATGACAGGGAACAATGAGAGCTATATATCATCCATAAAGAAAGATTTGAAAAAGATCTTTGAAATGACGGATATGGGACATCTCCACTATTACTTAGGAATTTAAGTCACTCAACATCCTAATTACATATTCCTATCTTAGAAAAAATATGTTGGAGAACTACTAAACAAATTTTGCATGACAGATTTCAATCCTATATCTACTCCAATGGAACAGAAAATGAAGCTCACATCAAGCGAAGGAAAAGAATTTGAAGATGCGACCAAGTATCGACAACTTGTAGGAAGTCTTATCTACCTTACAACAACTAGACCAGATATTTCTTATGTTGTTGGCATACTTTCAAGGTTCATGCATAAACCTTGTGAAGGACACCGGTCAGCTGCAAAGAGGGTTCTAAGATACTTGAAGGGGACTCAAGACGTTGGAATCAAGTACTCTAAAGTGGATGACTTCAAACTTATTGGGTACTCGGACTCAGATTTTGATGGTGATAAGGAGATAGGAGTATCAACTTCTGGATACACTATGAGTCTTGGATTAGTAGCTGTCTCATGGAGATCACACAAATAGTCAGTTCCAGTAGATTCAACAATAGAAGCAGAATATGTGGCTGCAGCTGAAGCAACGAAAGAAATAGTATGGATTAGGAAGATACTTGAAGATTTGCAAGAAAAACAAGAGAACTCCACTCCATTGTTGGTCGACAATACTTCTGCAATCAAGCTGGCTAAGAATCCTAGATTCCATGATCGAACCAAACACATCAACACAAAGTATCATTTGATTCGACATCATGTAGAGGCCAAGACAGTCCATCTTCGACATTGTTCCACAAATGATCAAGTTGCAAACATCTTCACCAAAGCGCTTGGACGAGAAAAGTTTGAAAGATTCAGAAACATGCTCGGACTTACGAACACCCCTTCGGATTAAGAGGGGGATTGTTAGAATAATCCGTCGGGATTATTGTAAATAAATAATAAATAGGAATATGAATAGATAGGAAGGTGAAAAGGCTGGTTCTCAACCTCCACATTGTAATGTATAAATAAATGTTTCAGCCATGAATAGAATTGAATCGGGAGTTATAACTAACACCTTTGGAGGAGATGGTGCAAAAAAAAATCTTGGAAAAGGGACAATCACTCTTGGAAAGGAGGATGTTGAAGCAAAAAATGTGTTGTTGATTGAGAACATGAAATATAATCTCTTGAGTGTAATTCAAATGTGCGATCAAGGACATACTCTCATTTTTAATTCTAAAGTATGTCAAATAAGAAGAGACAAATTAAGGATATTGGAATAAAGAGCACACTGGACCTCCACTAATGTATATGTGCTACATGCCACACAAAGGAAATAATGTTGTATGGGAAAAGTTGATGAGAGTTGACTTTGACACAGAAGAATGGGACATACTAGCTTCGATAATCTAGTAAATATTTGTAAGATGAAAGTTGTGAGAGAAATTCCCAAAATCATAAAACTTGATAGCATTGTATGCAAAAAATTTCAACATGGAGAGGTAACACATACAAGCTTCAAAACAAAAGAATATTCAACAACAAAACCCTTGGAATTGATACACATCGATCTTTGTGGGCCCACAAGAACAAATACCTTCAATGGAGAGTATTATTTTAAGTTGTTCATTTATGAATATACTAAAATGACTTGGATATGTCTCCTCAAGAAGAAATATGAATCCTATGAGAACTTTAGAATATTAACGAAGATGGTTGACAATAAAACATCCTTAAAGATCAAGAGTCTTCATTCAAATAATGGTGGAGAATATGTGTCATGTGATTTTGAAAACTTCTATGAAGAAAATGGAATCAAAAGAAAACATGCAACTGTTGGAACTCCTCAATAAAATGTGTATTGAAAGGAAAAACATGACTTTACAAGAAATGACCAAAACAATTCTTAACGATTCAAATTTATTTGATGCTTTCTGGGATTAGGCCATTCACATTATTGTTCACATATTGAACATGGATCAACTCAAAGTAAATAGTGATAAAACCCCTTATGATATTTGGAAAAGAATACCAACCACAGTTAATTACTTCAGAATATTCATAAGCAAATGCCACATTAAAATAGTTAACGATGACTTAGGAAAATTTGACTACATAGAAGATGAAGGAATATTATTGGCGTACGCCTCTCAACGCAAGGATTATATTTGACTCCAGAGCTATTAGCACCATATTTGAATAATTATGGATTACTGAAGGCTTCAAGAAATGACCATGTTTGAAAATACTATGAAGGCACCTTTTAAGGTATCAGAGGCACATGAAGCATTCATAGTGGACCGTGGGATGATGAAAGGGTTTGGACCCATAATGGTGGAGCATTTTACCTTTTGAGTAAGCAACAACAGAAATAAGGTAAAGAAAGTCATGAATTGATGGTTCAGAGCCATGAAGTGAAGATCAATGGTGAAAAAGAATTTAACGGATCGGAGATGCAAGGAAGAATGTAGTCTTTGGATTTGCAGAGTGTGTTAAATGGGAGAAGTACTAGAGAGTTGATATTGATCCAAAGATAGATCAACGATGCTAAAAATTTCCATGCGGTGAATGTGCTAGGCCAAAGAAACTTTTCCAAATCATAGAATATGTTAAAAGGAGAAAGAATCGGATGGCTGAGATAAAGGCGGAGATAGATATACGGTCATAGTCAATTCCATGATCTGAACTAGCATGGACGAGGTCAGGATTTCAATCCACAAAAATTTGCAGGGTCCGCAAATATCGACGGTTGTGAAGAGAGATCAATCTTGATCAATGGATACGAAACATTTTGCTAACAGGATTTTCTCACTTGATCAGAGGAAAAAGGATTAGCAGAATGTTAAAGTTCTTAGGGACAAATGGTCCCGATGAGGGTAGTTTGGAGATCGATGGTTGATGTTGATTTCCCCAAATTAAGCTGCACATAGTGATAGTGTTGAAACTTTGGTATGAAGACCTTGCATATCAAAGGCTTAGATTGCAAAGAGAAAATATCTATAGTATAGATTGTGTGGAGGCATGCAAGGACTATGCCATGTAGAAAACTATGAAAGTGTCTACGTGGAGTTGAAAAAGGTTTCTCTTTTCCATAGCTTTAAGATTGACGAATGCCCTGATTGCGTACAGAGTGCCAGCATGGACAGATCAGAGAACTATGCTAAGTGACAAGGTAGGAACCCTAATACTTCCTCAGTACTGTTTAAAATGGATAAAATAGAAGAGATAGAGGTAATAGAGGTGGGGGATAATGAGGAATTAGGGGTTATTGGTTGAAAGGATGAATAAAGTTTCGTAGATGAAAATGCTGAAATATTTGATACTATTCTATTGAACGAAACAATTGAAACTTATAAAGGTAAACTGGAAGTCCTTAAGGACCAAGGTAGCGATACCTGTGGTTTTTTTAGGTCCTTTTTCAATTTTTTCTCTGTTAACCAAACCCCCCATTGCCCTGAGTTTGTTGAATGGTGTGCAGACAATTTTTCTGCCATTGAAGAAGTCATTATGAATAAGTCCAAGTCCAAAATCCTTTTCCCTATTTAGGATCATGTCATTCATAAATACCTCCATGTCCCAGATGAATTTTTCCACGCATCCCAAGAATACAAAGAAGAGAGTATTATACAATTATTTCAAGAATCCACAGTTGAAAATAAGGAATCCTTCCTAAAGTCTTGTTCAAAACCCGATGCTAAAGTTATCAGTATGTCTTACCCCATTGACCTGAGTCTGTTTAATGAAGAAACCCAGTGGTGCATAACCTTAGACAGTCAGTTTCTAGGTTTAGATACTAGTGGCTATGTCACAAAGCCATTATTGAGTCTGTTGTTTGTCTTGAGTATTTGTCCTATCAAACCTGAACTTCCAGGACAATATTTTTCAGTCTTCTTGTCTTAATTTTGATGAGTTTCTAGCTGGAAACATTCATTCTCAGTTATCTAACTTCCATGATACCAGAGTGTTCATATTTCAATCCTTTTTATTGAGAATGTTCTTGTCTCACAATGAAGACAATTTATAGACACCTAGGTCAGTGATCACCGATGACATGACCAAGAATTACTGTGAATTCATGAACTTTTTTATGACAAAGATATATGACATTTTATTTCAAGAAATATTTCCTAGGTTGTTTCCTGAGATGAAGGAAATGCTTCATCTATCTCCTAGTAAGATGATAGGATATTGGTTCTTGACATAATTTGAAAAAGTTATAAGACTGTATGGTTTTGTACATAAACCATATGTCCTTCCAGCCTTTTTGATAGTCAAGATGTTTTCCGTGGAATTGATTAGAAAAAGGCTTACTGTTCAAGAAGAGCACATTCTGAGCTTTAAGAAGAGTTCAGGTATTAATTTTCCATGGGAGATAGGACCATACACTGTCAAAAACAAAACTTCCCTACCCCTGGTTGATAGTCTGCTCATAAACATGGGATTCTCTTTGGGACAATACATAAATTACGACCCATGCCAAATAATTTCCAAGAGGAGACAAGCTAACAAGAATAAGCCTTTTGAGCACACATAAATAGTTGGACTTAAAGAAGCAGAAAATTGGGAAAATTATCCTAACTACACTACAAAGGATATCAGCATGGAACAAGACTCTGTCTCATCCCTGCCTGGAAACAATTCTTCCCAAATGAACCTATCTAAAATAGTTGCAATGGATAGAAATGTCTCATCGTTGGTAAGTTTTTCAGGAAGTGAAAAGAAAAGAGGACATTTGGAGCCCATGGATGCTGATGAAATATATACTGCTAGCACGCAAAAAAGTAGAAAGTTGGACAAGAACAATAGATAGTGCAGGTGAATAAAAGCAGTATGAGAGGGAAGGTGAAGAAGAGCAATGTAAAGGGAAAACATAAGCAAGAAGAACCCAAAACAATGGGTTTAGAGCTTTAGGAGTATGTATATGTATTTCATGGATAAACTCCAAGCAAGTATACATCTAAAGAATATTGGTTCAACACTTTCAGAGAGAAGACTGATAAATTTTTTGAAGAGACAGTAAAGTTATATGAGAAAATAAGACAGTTACCCAAGCCAGATGTAGCATTAAAGACTGTAAGGGATCATGCTACAGACACCCTAAGTCCGGCCATGACAGTGGGTAATAAAGTGTCAGAGGTTAAGGTTAACCTATAAAATATTCCCACTACGGATATCATACACCTTAACAGAGAAACCAGTGATATTTTAAATACCATATTGCTGAAGGAGACATTATAGATGTCCAAAATGGAGTCAAGTAAAATAAAAACTCAAGACCCCTTGAGGAAAGTAAGAGTTGAGAACAAGGACCTTAGAGTAAAATTTAAAAGGTTGCAAGATGAATCGATGAAGGTGGATGGATACGTAGATAAGGGAGCATTGGCTCAAAAGTTGTTGGATGAGAAAGAAAAGGAAATTCATATGCTTAAAAAGAAGTTGAAAATTCCTTCTACCCAACTGATTCAGACCTCTGAGTTGGTTGAGTTTGAGAAGGAAAAAGAAGCGTTAAACATTGAGTTGACTAATTGCAAATCCAAGCTATTGAAGCTTGAGGAAAAGGAAAAACAGTGGAAAGTAGATGCCAAACTTCTGATGGGGAGTGAAAAATATATAAAGGTTAAGTTGGAAACAAAGGAAAAAGAATTTCAAGAAAAGTGAAAAGAAGTTGAAAGTCAATATGCAAATGTTTCTGGAGAATTAGATACAAATTCTCTAAGGAAATGTCCCAGATAGGCCTGAAGGATACTAAGCTTACAAAGTTGAAACACCAGATTAAGGAACTTGAAGAGAAAAATTCAAAAGAGGAACAAGATAAAAAGAATGTAGATGAGAAATGTTAGGAATTGATAAAGCAAAATGCCAAATTAAATAAGAAAGTGGTTTGTGAGATGGCCTTGCAAGGGACCATGCATATGATCTAGGATAAAATCATTTCAGAAGCTAACAAGTTCATACCTTATTTAGATTTCATTGCAGATCAGGAGGATGCTTTGAAAATGGAAAAGAAATTTTTTTTGATAGTAAAGGGAGAATTGCATAAGAGACCAGTGGGGGTAGCTCAAAATACTATCAATTTTCTAAGCACCTTATCAAAAGATCAAACCAGCAGGTGTGGTATCCAAAACAGAGTTGTTGTTATTTCTGGAGCTAGAAAAGTGGTTGGAAAACATAGGATGTTGGATGTTGTACAAGCCAAGATTGATATTATAGATCATAAAGTCAAAGAGGTGATTGATTTATTTAAAACATTGGTAAGCAGGGGGGTTCCTTTCTTCTAGGAAGAAAAAGGACCATTACGGTCTCAAAAGGAGTATTTGGAGCAATTAGTTATTTGCAGTTCATACAATAGCAGGTTTATAGATATGCAGCAATCCTGTCTGGAAATACCATCTTTGATCAATTAGTTGGAGAATTTGAATTAATATATGATGTTAAAGCCACCTGTGCTGCAGTACCTAATTTCTCATAGACAGAGAATATGGAGCTCAAAGTACTAGCACACAACATAGTTGTCACAAATTTGTCTGGTCCTGATCAATGGAGGTCAATTCAACAGTACAGATCAGATAAGTTTAGACTGTAACCATGAAGATAGCAAGGAGGGTAGCGCAAATGGATTTTCTTCAAAGCATGCCTAGTCGCAACAACCTCTCTCCTATTTCATACAGCTGTCATCAACTGAGATGTGCAAAAAAAGGATTTTTAGCCTATTTTTTCCAGTAGTCCACAGTTTTTTTCTGTCTTATGTAAATTGTGGTGTATATGTCACGTTCGAGTTTGTTAGAATTTTGTTATTCGGTTTGTAACTAATTTTGATTCTAAATTCAGTCTAAGACATTATAAATTTACCTCCTGCAGAGGGGGAAAGGGTTGGAACCTGAGTAATTTTGGAGTTGTATGCTTTCAAGAGTTTCTTAATAAAATTGCAAAGCCGAAGTTGGTGTTTTTCCAGAGATTCATGTGTTATTTTATGTTACAGTCTGTATTTTCCTTTCTCATGTGAATGTTCTTCCAATTTATCTATTCATTATGTTTTCCTTCACTTCTGGAATGAGGGTATAACCGTTCTAGAATTCATTTTAGCATGCTCTAGTTGTTCTTTTCATAGGTCCACAAAAAATTTATTCTAAAATTAATACAGAATTCATTTCATAATGCTCTATGTTGATGGTTTGTTCGTGTTATTCATTTTCCACCAAACAATTATAATTTGACTGTTACTGAGTAGATATCTTGCCTCTGTGTTAAATTTCCCATGCATAAATTTATGTTATCTATATTTCACATCTTGACTCCATAGCCCAATGGTCCTATGTCCCTTTTCAACCAATGCTACAAACTATACACATTTTCACTTGTATATATCTTGCCTTGTTAATATTTTGTGAGAGATCCCTCTCGAAAGAGAAGAAAGACAGTCTTCCCTTCAAAAGTGGTTTTGTTGTTACCTGGGAATAAGCCTTCACAAGCTTTGGTAAATTTCCAGTGCTAACGCATTGTTGTTCACATATTAAACATGGCTCAACTCAAAGTAAATAGTGATAAAACCCCTTATGATATTTGGAAAAGAATACCAACCACAGTTAATCACTTCATAATATTCATAAGAAAATGCCACATTAAAATAGTTAATGATGACTTAGGAAAATTTGACTCCAGAGCAGATGAAGGAATCTTCTTGGCATACGCCTCTCAACACAAGGATTATATTTGATACAATTTAAGAATGGATAAAGTATTTGAAAGTGCATATGAAAATTTGATGAAGCAAAGTTTAAAAGATAAAGAAAATAAAAAATCAGATCATAACCAATGGTGGAAATAGAAGAAATTATGTAAGAAGAAGAAGAACTAGAAATGAACAAGATGGGATAGAACCAAAAACTAGATAAGATACAAAAAAAAGTATAGAAATGTAAACAGAAATCATCTTTATGATTTAATTATTGGTGATAAAGATGTAGGAGTGGAAACAAGAAGCTCAAAAATGATAAAGTATCTAAAGAGATAAAGTTTGCTCATTTTTCATAGATAGAAACTAGTTGTTTCGAATAAGCTAGTAATGAAAAATGCAGGGTTAAAGATATGAATGAGGAATTGGATCAAATTGAAAAGAATGAAACCTAGGAGCTTGTTCACAAACCCAAGAACATGAATGTGATAGGGACCAAATGGGTTTTAGAAATAAATGAAATGAATCTAGATAGCTAGTGAGGAATAAGGAAAGAATTGTATGTAAGGGCTATGCATAGATGGAATGGATTGATTTCAATGAAACATTTGCACCTGTAGAAAGAATGGAGACTATTAGAATGTTTCTATCCTTAGCATGTCACATAAACTTCAAGGTCTATCAAGTAGATGTCAAGTTGGAATTCTTGAATGGAACGCTAGAAGAGGAATCCTAGATTGAGCAACCAAAAGGATTCCAACTTTCAGAAAATAAGGATTATGTATGTAAACTTAAAAAGGAATTGTACGAGTTGAGGTAGGAACCAAGAGCTTGGTATGCAATAAAAGACCAATATATGCGATAACAAGGATTCAAAAGAGGAGTTGCAAACATAAACATTTACATTAAATTAGAATAATATGGAATGGTCATCACAATAGTATATGTTGACGACATTATATTTGGGAGAAACATTGATAACATGATAAAAAGATTCATTGAAATAATGCAAAATGAGTTTGAAATGTTAATGTTGTGAAAACTTTCATTCTTCTTGGGATTGTAGATTACATAATCAGATAAAGTCATTTTTATATCTCAAGTCAAGTATGTTCAAGATATGCTCAAAGGTTTCAAATGGATGACTCCAAACCAGTGAGCACTCCAATGGTGACAGGATCCAAATTGAGCAATAATGACGAATCTACAAAGATGAATAAAAGATTGTACATATCTATGATAAAAAATTTACTATATGTAACTGCGACCAGGACAGTCTTCATGCAAGCAGTCGATGTATTGGATATATTTCAATCTAAGCCAAAAGAAACTCATATTCAGGTAGTAAAAAGAGAATGTTTCTCTATCTAAAAGGAACCTTGGAATTTGTTCTGCGATATCCCAAAAGTAAATTTTTACTCTAACAACATGCTCTGATGCAGATTGGGTAGGATGTGTCAATGAAAAAAAGAGTATTAGTGGATGTGCATTCTTTTTGGGAAAGTTCTTGATGTTGTGGGTGAGAAAGAAGAAAGCTATATTTGCTTATACACAACTGAAGTTGATAATATTGTTATAGTTGCAGGATGTACACATATTTTATGGATGAAGAAGATTCTATAGGAAGTCAAAGTTATGAATGACCAACCAATATTAATATTCAGCGACAGTACCAGTGCAATAATCATGTCCAAAAATCATGTTATGCACTCGAAAAAAAATCACATTCCTATCAAATATCACTTTCTAAGGGAACAAGTTAAAGATCAAATTGTAAAACTGGAATATGTACTCACAAAAAAACAAGTTGTAGATCTTTTTACTAAAATGCTTCCTAGAGAGGTCTTTGAAAGTCTCAGACAAAATATAGAGGTGCATTAGAGGAAATTTCAACTCAAAATGGGCCTCCTAAAATGAACTAATAAAATAATAGTTAAAATAATAAAATAATATTTATTAATTTTGGAGGAAGAAAAGAAAAAAACTACTTTTTTGTTTGTATTTTTGACATATCTCCTTGTGTTTTTACTCAAATTTCGATCGGGAGAGCTCGTTGGATGTGGAATTAAATTTCACATCCAACGAGTACCCACTTAGCATACTTTTGACGGACCCTGCTACCCCAAAAACAAGAAATACCTGAAAAAATAGAATGGTGGCATCATCATTCCATTTTTTCAGGTATTTCTTGTTTTTGGGGTAGCGGGGTCTGTCAAAAGTATGTTGAGTGGGTACTCGTTGGATGTGGAATTTAATTCTACATCGAACGAGCTCTCTCGATTGAAATTTGAGTAAAAACACAGGGAGATATGTCAAAAATACAAACAAAAAAAGTAGTTTTTTTTATGATACCTATCCCCAAATTTATATTAAAAAAGTGTTTAAGACCTATATGGTATTTCAAATTTAAAACATTTTCATTGGATAACACATGATGACATGGAATTTGAATAAAAATTAAAAGGCCCATTTTGAGTTGAAATTTCCTCTAATGATACCTTTGTCGAACCAGTATTGAAAAAGGGAGAAGGTGCAGGCTCAGGGGTAGGAGCATGATCAAAATGAGAATAAAATTTTCCATTGATTTTAGAGGGGGAGAAATTAATAAAGGGAGAGAAGTAACAAGAAATTAGAAGTATGTGGTAATTCATGCACTCAAGAGGAGCTTGGTTTTACTTGGTGTTGACATAAATGTCAAAGGGGGGTATTGTTGGACCTATTGTTTTCATTGATGTCAAATAGGTTTGAAGGAACCTAGTATTTCCATTGGTGTCAATAGGATTGGAATGCATGTGAATCTTAAATCCATTTTGAAGAAGTATATAGAACAATGTTTCCAAAAACAATGTGTGCAACTCCCACCAAGTCAATGGGAACTTTCTCACACAAATTAAGGGCATGAAGCAAGAATTATGGCTCTTATAATGGTCTATAACCCATATGATACAATAACTTAAAGAAGTCATCTTAATGGACTGTTGATTGAAAAAATTTAGGTTGGCCTTGTTATAATAAACCAACACATGTATCAATAATCTAAGTGTCCTCCTTATTTGGGTGAGAGGTTAAGAAAGAAAATATATCTAAAAATGAAAAAGGGGGATTTGAGAAGATCACTAACCAGATGATCTAGAACAGGGTAGTTGCGAAGTCACAATTGGAATATGTCATAGTACAATCTAGGAGGGTGCATGGTCATAGTGTCATGAACGTAGGAAGCAAAAAATTGCAGTTCTGAAGATAAAGGGGTGCATGGTCACATTGTCGTGAATGAAGGAAGCACAAAATCACAGTTTTGAAGACAAAGGGGTACATGTTTGCAGTTTCATGAACAAAGGAAGCACAAAGTCATAGCTATGAAGACAAAGGGGTGCATGGTTGTGGCATCGTGAATGAAGGAACCAAAAATTCACAGTTCTGAAGAAAAAGGGGTGCATGATCCTAGTATCGTGAATGAAGGAAGAATGAAGTCGCAGTTGGAATAAGTCACAACTATGAAGACAAAGGAGGTACAAAAATGTATTTACAATATAATATGTAGGATGGAGCATATCAATGTGAAAATATTAGATCTTGATGAAACATAGTGACTATGCAATATGACATCAGCTCTACAAAAACAACATGATTCATTAGGGTGGCAGGACGAGGCAAGGAGTGTGATTTGGTGCTCATACGAGGTTGGTTCCTCCATCTATTCAGTGCTAGAAAAAAATAGGGAGTATATACTTCCTTCATGGTGGTGTTTGAGAAATTTGTGAGTTGGTGCATACAAGAGGTTAGTGCCTCCATCCAGTCGATGCTAGGAAACACAAGGAGTTGGAACTTCCTTCAAATCGGTGTCTGAGAAATTTGTGAGTTGGTGCTCACAACAAATTGGTGCCTCCATCTAGTCGGTTCCAGAAAACACAAGAAGTTGGTGCTTCTCATGATTATAATATCTGCATAACTTAAAAAAGTTTGTGGTTTTCTCCCAATTGGGTGTCCACGTAAAATATTGGGTGCACTATGTATGTTTTAAATGATATTGGT
Organism: Pseudotsuga menziesii; assembly: GCA_001517045.1. Lineage (NCBI taxonomy): Eukaryota > Viridiplantae > Streptophyta > Pinopsida > Pinales > Pinaceae > Pseudotsuga > Pseudotsuga menziesii. Next base: position 169,592 of record LPNX010382092.1, read on the forward strand.
AATGGTTAATGTTATATGATAAAATTAATTTTTAAAATGGTGAAATACTGATTGAGTTCCCTCTCAGTATTTCCACTAGTTTCCCATGGGGTCAGTGAATGTACCTTTAGTTGTGATACCAGTCAAAATCCTATGGATTGAGTGTATCCTGATGGAATCGTCTATGATTTTGTTCAAGGAGAACCATAGGTGAAATGACATGATGTGTTTTTGTGGGTATTTTCTAGCATTCCCTTCAAACTTTGGAGTGTTTGATGGGAGTTTGGTAGGCATGGGAAGCCATTTTGGATCATGATGGATCGGATCACTGGTCAAACTCACTAAATCATGAAGGTTGAGGCTAGCCTTAAATGGAATGTTTGCAATATTAGATGATATGTAAGGATTGAAAACAATGTTGGTCATGTTTCCAGCCATGGGGTGGTCCACCAATAGGTACCCTTCCCTACAGAGGCTTTCTTCCAGTGGATCTGCATCCAAAGGTTCCCCTACTAAAAGAGTTCAGGATTCCACCATCGAATGGGAGAATATTAGTATCCATGGTGCTTATATTGTGTGGATGTGTAGGTGATCCTAAATTTTAGCAGTCAAAATCAGAAGACTCGGAGAAGTGCTCTCGTGACTGTGTAGTGTGTTGAACTAAGGTTCGATGTGAATATCCAACAATGTGGGGTTGGCCTTCAATTCTTTGAGAGTACCTTGTGGGAGCTATAGTGATGGAGTATTTGATAAAAACAACTCAACAATGCAAGTTTAGAGAAGGATAAGATAAAATTGACAAAACATGTACTATATAAAAAGATGGCAAATAAACAATAAATGTAAAGTGTGTGCAACCAATGATCTGATCTGGTAGAAAATAGAAGAAAAATAAAAGAGAGAAATTCTATGAAAGAAAAGGACCCAATAACCTAAGAGATATGTACACAATCAAAAAGTAAAAAAAGAAACAAATAAATCTTCCTTAAATAATTTCCTCTTTATGGTCATGACCTCCCCATCATACAAAAATAAGTAGGAATCCAAGTCGAGTATTCCAATCAATGGACCACAATAGGGGCATCAATGCCATCCAGACCCAGTGAGTGAATACCAAAATAATATTTACATATTTTGGGTCTTATTTGGCTCCATTTATCCTAAGTATCCACCTACCAAAGGGAATGACCTCTAGGTAAGATAACTAAGAAGGAAGGATCATAGGATACCTCGTAAATGAACACGTCTGATGAGAATTCCATAGATTCAATCCAAGACAATGATATGAATGATATTCAGTATTGAGTGGGTATGGTGCACCACCAAGTCATCCCATTCCAATTTGGTCATTTACCCTCCTATGGGAGAGGATCTCCCCAAAAATGGTATTGTAACCATGTCCAACAATACTAGAGGATTTTGGCTCCTAATTGGACAACCACTATGTTTTATATGTATAGAAACTACGATGAATTATTTGGATTCTTACCCCCTATGTCCTAACCTAAATGAAATATTATTTTTATCCTAAAATGAGGTTAATTTGGGTTTAAGTTAGATTTTATTTTAAGGCTCTGCTTGGCGGCACAAAGCAAGCGATAGTTTAATTTACGAAGTGTTGGTGTGTGCACTAGAGGTGTGTACAACTAAAGATGAGAATTTAAAATGCTCAAAAGAGATAACAAGATTCAAATACTAAGCTATACTTTTCTTGAAATAAAATCAATATCAACATAATAAGTCTATGATCAAGCATTTCATATTCAAAGCATGCATGAACAAGTCAGATAACCAAAACAGTCTAATATCGTAAAGATCGGGGAGAGGAACTGATCCAACAAATTAAACATGCTCTAAACAAATCAACTGATAAATCATCTAACAAGATTGATTTTTCATGAAAAAATTATTGAAACACAAAAAATGTGTCTATACACAAAACCAAACATAAACAAAAAGATAAAAAATACTTGAGTCTAGAGGGAATTTTTATTGACTAATCAACTTAACTAGGAAAGAAAAAAGATTTCTTAGTAAGTGAAAGGGGTGTGAATAGAACTGAAGAGGATTGTCAACAAGTAGTGGCTGAAACTTTGACGATTTTTGAACTGATCAGAGGGAAAACAAACCAAAAAATTGTTGAGAACAAGTTTTTTTAAGAGTAGGTCTCCATTTTCAAAGAAAACTGGGCAATCTGGGTTGCACAAAATATGCAAACAGAAGTGAACAAGACATGTTAATGTATGATTGATCAGCAAGGGTAGTGTTCTGAGTGCCCCCCCATCATTCTTTGTATCACTCAAAGTTGGATTTTTCCCTGTAGGAAAAGGTCCTTGAGGATAGTAGGTTGTTTCTTTAACAACTTTTGGGCTTGTTCCATCAAGGGGCATTGGTAATTCAAGTGGTATTCCTAATAAATCTTACAGGGAGACTTCACCTTTTTCTTCTCTTTATTTCCCTCCTCAACATTGTTTGTGGGTTTTTTTTATTTTTTATTTCCCTCCCCTTTCTTCCATTTGTTTTTATTCCCACCGAACTGATAAGTTCCCTTTGTTGGACACAATGGTTCACTGAGAGAGGGGGTGAATCAGTGATATTGCACCTAGTTCCAATTTTTTCAACTCCTTCTAACCCTAACATATATCATTTACATTTCCACTTTAACATGTGTAGATAGATATCATCATTAATACTAATTTATACAAAGCTACTCATTAAACATGTCATTCATCACAACAATTCACACCAATACAGATGCAAGATATAAGCTTTGTAATATTTTTATATTTAATTCAAATGGCTATAGCCATAAGGTTTCATCATCTACAACTGATTGAGAAGCACCAAATTCTATTCCAAGACTCAGCTTTGTCTCTTCTTAGATCCAACTAAGAAAAATATTACAAGGCCAAACTTGTATTACATACAAACACTTGTCACATTACATTTCATCAATTTACCCTTGTCACCATAATCATGTCACATGTCCTTACTATCTGCTGCCAATTTTGCAGCACAAACACACCATTGTGCATATATGTTAGAGTACATCAATGTAAGTGCATCACTGTGACACTTCATTATATCAATCAAGTTGCTTTGTCATCATTGTACATTACTATTCACTGTATATATATATTTCGTTATTTGTGTCACTTAGTAGTACAAGTCAACGCTTATAAGCATCATCATTGTCTTCAAATTCTATCTATGTATGTGTATTATATCATTGTGTATAAAGGAAAATCAACTTACTTCTGTTGTATACACTTGAATGATCATCATCAAATAACTGAGTTAAATACTGGGAGAAAAGACTGAAAAATCTGACACAGCCTGAATTATGCTGAGAGAAGAGAGCCCAAAAATCATAGTAGAGACAGTTGAGAAGCAGCTCGAGTTTAACAAGAAAGAAAAAAGAAGTGACAGTCAAAACTTAAGAAGGTAAAAATCCCTAGCAGCCCAAATTTTATATTAGTTGTAGCCCTAGTTTATCTCTGTTGTAGACAGTCCTAAAATCTCAATCAAAATAAAGGAATCATCTCAAAGGCGTGTTTCTCATTGGTTTCCTTAGTAAACCAGAAATTCAAAGATTAAAAAAAAATAACTTCATCTGTTGTTCTTGCTTCATCTATTGCCCCAAAACAAGGATGAAAGTAAACTTTGAAAATTGTTGTCCACTGTAGCTTCCTGCTACATTACCTGAAAATTTCCTCAGAGCTCATGTGAATTTCTTCTTGTTTTTGAGTGAGATATAAAGTGTATTTATATTGGTTTCATTGTGGATTTTTTACTGAGCTGACCTAGTATAAATATAAATAAATAAATAAATATATATATATATATATATATATATAATGTTTTTTATTTAATTAACGGTTATCATTAAAGGCTGAGTTGACTTCACTCATGGTCAATTTAATATTATGAAATTCATTTGCAGGTCGACTTGTAGTTGAGAGATAAGGCCTTAAAATTTATTTAATTATTATTTTAATTTATGTTTCCAATATATTATCCACTTCAACATATCAAGGTTTCAACTCCATCAACACCCCAATGACCATCTTACAACAAAAAGAAATGTACATCATTATCACCTGGTTGTCAAGTGAGTGGGTTTAATACCCAAGGATAACACATACACAAGTTTCAAATACTCTTTCAAGATGTCATTTAGTATTTGATCAAGATGCTTTTCATGGACTTCAAATCCATCATAAAATGGTAGCATGGACCATCACAAAGGGTTACATGGCCCTATCAAGCCAAAAATGACCACATAATGGGTCATTTGCCCAAACTAGTGCTCAAATTCCTGTACCATGTCTTGCTTGCCATGCCATCAACATTTGTCACTCCTTTGTCTCCTTTTCACTCCTTTATCATTAATGGGTGTCATCAATGACAGCCAATTCTCAACAAACTCCCCCTTTGTCATTGATGGAAACAACTCTTTAATTACTCCCCCCCTTTGACAGTAATGACAAAAGGGCCACTGAACTGATATTGGAAATTATGTTACTCATCCTGAGGATATACTTGGACTATTTGAGTGCACTCTGCTTAAGTGGTCATTCCCTCTCATGTCATGTTCTTTCCACTTTCCTTCAGAATTGTAGAAATTCAGGCCTGCAGTAGATTAATTTCACCCACAACAATTAACAATTGATCATGCAAAATTATCAACAATGTAGACTGAATATGGAGCTGTAACACAAAATTATATTAACTGAGTGTACAATATCCAACCCTGTAATAACATAGGCTTCTAAATATATAGAATACATGAGCAAATTGAATGCATAAGGAAGCATCCAAATCTAGCATAAAGCAGGCTTACCCAAAATAGGCAAATCCCCCATAGGTGTAAAAAGCTGATCCCAAATCTATCAAGGACCCCACGAATTAGCAAGGGCACATGGGAAAGATAAAGAGTGGTAAAATGGAAGCTCATACATGCTTTTGCATGGAGGAAAGAGTGGAGGAGGAAGAGGCAACAAAGCTGATTCACCTCACCTAGTCTTGCTTTCCTATGTGCCTTAAAACACTGAAAAAGAAGGGAATAAAGCAGAAAAAGAAGATGGGTGCCTAGGAGGCTAGGAATAAAGCAGATTTGATTCCTAAGGCTTTCCCAAGTGCTCCATGAGTCAATAATGGCAAGTTTGACCTCTATGGATAGGCAATTAGCAACTTGCACATGGTGGGACTCATGGACTAGGCAAATAAGACAAAAATAAATGAATTAATGTATAAGTGGGTAAATACTATGGGTTAATTATTCTAACAAGAATTGTTAATGAATCTCTTGGTTTCTCTGTTCAAGACATTTAAATTGGCTGACAAATGATATCTAGCCTTCAATCCTTTCAAACTGACATTAGTAGTGACTTATACACTACTCATCATATCCGAATAAATAGTCTTCCATATAATTACACCCTACTTTACTCATGACTTTGTTTCCGTCTACCATCTCTCTTAACATATGTCAGACCTTCCATACAGATAATTTCTTTCTTTGTTGCAGCATTTCATAATATTATGGGTACCTCTCTAAGATAGTGCGTGCAATTTGATAACATTGCAACCATTTTCTCAGGCCTACGTGCATTCTTTTTTAGGATGGTGAACATTTCTTCAAAGAATATATCTTCATAAGTGTGTGGTGGGATTTTGTAAACCCTTGCATGCATAATTTGCTGACATAAATGCTTTGACTGAATCCAAAGATATATCTACTTATTGACTGCATCCACTTTCCAGGATAGCATTTTAATTTTTTTGCTAGATATCTTCTCTTAAGGCATGAAACATTTTGTTTTTCCACAAAGATTAGCGTTTCCATATTATCTTAACCCTTTTCATCAGCCCATTTTTAATGCAAAATAGATATTAACCAAACAAAGTGCAAAATGCCTCGTGTGATGTGATTAAAGAAATTGTCTTCCATGTATACATTTCCTTATGTTTCGTTGCCTCAATCCATCACTTCATCATGCATGACTTGCATTTGCGGGCATCTCAATTTGTATGTTGGATTTTTGTTCATTTCATTGTCATTTTTCTTGTATTTAGTTAAGAATTTATTTAAGGCTTGTCTACCAGTAACCTCTTCAACTAACTATCGCATCTTAGTTAGTTCATCCCTTAATGCTTCTATAATAGATGTATCTAGTAGTTTAATAAAAGGTAAGCATACATCAATAGCAATATTAAAAATCATAATGTTTATTTACTTGATTAGTTTTTCTTTGTTGACCACACTGCTCCCCTTATCAGCATGTATCCCTTTTTGAGTCACCCAAACCAAATTTGTATTACCTCTGATTTTTTAAACTTCATTATTGCCTTGTATTTTCTCTCATTCTATCTATGTATACAATCACGATCCTAGGACATGCAATATGCATTCTTCTTCACATATTCTGCTGCAAATAGCACTTGGATGCCTTTACGAGTTTAAGATTTGTCTTTTTTGACTCTTGATGATCATATTCATGTTCCTGTTGCTATATATTCATATGCCTTCAAAACAATTAGACTTTAATTTAATGAAATTTTAGCTATCACACTTTATACCACAAGAGCATTGCCTTAAGCTCCACAATTTTTCTGCAAATTCCCTATGGCTTGAGATGATACCTAAGAGGTGTTTTCTTCATTTTTAGATGTCAAAGTGATATCACAAGATCAGACTTCAATCATACAACCTTTGGATGCCTTGAATGAAGTATTTCAAAATAGATATGAGTATTGTGATATTTGAATGCTTATTTCAACGAGTTCTTCATGAAACAAGGGAAAAAATCAAAAGCCTTCATTTCACAACTATTGAATATCTATTCATAGAGGATTTTAGCGGCTTCTCAATCAAGAGAACTATAACATCACACAAAGAGACTAACACTAGTGCCAAGATATAATAGTGACACATCATCATATCTCATTATGAAGTTACTACTAGCTGCTCCTCTTATCATCATGCGATGATCCCAGAGATAGAATGCTTATTTTGCTTGTCTATTATGTTTTCTTCAATCATATTTTGAAGAATGAACATGCTTGGGTTGTCACAAGAATGATCTTATTTTCCTTCAAGATTTTTGTTACTAAGATTTCAATCAACTGTCAATTACTGTAACAACTTATCAGTCCATTTATAGTAATTGGATGCCTTCAACCATTGTTACTATCCTTGGATGGCTTGAACATGGTGGATTGTGCAAACTTAGTTGTCTCCAAACAACCTCTAAGTACCCCTTTGTTACTACTACAAATTGGTGATAGTGTAACCTTATGTTATGACTTGACTTCTTCCAAACATATCACCTTCATTTTCTTGCCTTTGATTCCATCTTCCCATCTCAATGAACTCAAGGTGTATTCAAGTCTTTGAGAGACCTCAGTCTTGGATTGCCATATGGAATCCATCTTTTGTGCACTGATCTACTTCATTTAAATTCAACAAGGCATTATTTTTCACCCATACCTGAGAGTGTCCTTGAGTTTGAGCATTTGTTCTTTGGTCTTCAAATATTTCTCTGTTATTCTTCTTCCAAGATTCATTTGTTCTCCTTGCTGATGTGTATGAAATATTTCTCAAGGATTGTCTTCTTGGACTTACACAATCTTGGGATTTGTGACCAAAGCCACTATAAGTGTAGCATCTCATGGTGTGGTAATTTGCAGGAACATGGCCAATGTGATTACAAGTCCAGCATCTAGTTATGTTATTGGGACTTCCACCACATCTTCTTCCATGGAATGTACATTCCATATCCTTGTGACCAAAACCATTAGAAGAATAGAAATAACCATTGAATCCATATCCATACCTAGATGTCTGGTTCCACTTTGAAGATGTATCTTTTCTGAACTTGCTTTGAAGAGTAGGACTAACTCCCTGATATCCTCCAAGTTGTATGATTTATTTTGCAGGTATGTGAGAAGCAGCTTGGCTTTCATATTTGGAGAATGAGGGACCTGCTTCATACTTTCTAGGTGTCCATTTGTATACTACGAACTTTTCTTTTCCCGAGTTGTATCTAAGGCCATATTTATCAAAAGGTGATCTTTGGAATTCCAATATCTCATCCAAGATTATTGAGATGTTCCTGAACTTCACACATGCATTGGTTTTTTCACTTGTATTTCTGAGGCCAACTACTTTCATCTCAATATTTTGGCATTGCTCCTCCTTCTCATCCAATTTTTCCTTCAAGACTTCCTCTATCCTTTTTGCTTCTTTTAGCCGCAGTCTTCAGCTCAACATTTGCCATCCTTGTTTCTTCAAGTTATTCACCAGTCTCTTCCGTTTCTTATGTTTGACTAATCAATTCAGTCTTTAGTATTTCAACTTCATCTTCTTTTTCTTTCAGCTCATCTTGAAGGCTTGTCTTTTTTGTACTAAGTTTCTTCAGTAGATCCATAGACTTCTCATGCTACTTTACGAAGAACCCCAAAATATTTATTTTAAGTATCAAGTTGTATCCAAGATCAATGTCTTCTAAAAGGTGTCCTAGGACATCTTTCTTAGCATCTTCAAGGTCATCTTCAATGTTATCACAATCACTACTACTATAATCAGAAATATTCTTACCTTCATTGGTGTCTGATGCGTGATCCTCCTTTTCTTCTTGTTTTTCATCTTTGGTAGACTTGACTTCTACTTCAATCTTTGTATCTTGGTTTCTTCCTTGATACTCACTTTCCATATTGAACCATAGGTATTTGGTTGAAGTATGTGTTATATTTTTATCATTTAAGCAATATGATCTTAGGATCTTATTTGAGAGAATAACATGCACATCAATAATCACAAAAGATAAGAGACACAAAGAATTTTCCATGGGGAAACCATAAAGGAAAAACTCCACAACTTCCTCAGAGATAGAATGAGCACCAATGGTAGTAGTAAAACCCGAAAACATAAACATGATCTCCAAAATATGATCTATCTCACTTGTTCCAACACTTCCTCTCTCACTCATTCACCCCACTTGAGTGAGTGTGTGTGTGTATAGAAATGAGGAGAGACTCACTTCTATTTATATTCTTTCGTTCACTTTATTTCCACTCCAACAAGTCAGCCTCACTTAATAATTACTTACCAGGGCCAACTTCTCTAGGACAATCTAATAACCCTAGTGCTCCACAACTCTGGGTACTTTTCCCCTTGATCAACAAGGAGGGTTACCCTCAACTCAATTGTGGGGACTACTACCCCAAATTACAATGGAGGGTTAACCTAATTGGCTTTTCATGACTTTATTATATTAATGAATCTCCCGATAGGAACATTGGGGTACAATATAAGTGAATACATTCCGAAGTTACAAATACATCAACACTCCCTCTTAATTAGGAAGGAATTCTCTTGACACAATTCATCAACACAATTCTTCATCACTAGATCATCATCAAAGCTAGATCATCACTGGATCATCATCAAAGATGGATCATCATTAGATCGTCATCAAAGTTGTATCATCACTGGATCATCATCAAAGCTGGATCATCACTAGATCATCATCAAAGCTGAATCATCACTATATTATCATCAAAGCTAGATCATCACTAGATAACCATCAAAACTGGATCATCACTGGATCGTTATCAAAGCTGGATCATCACTGGATCATCACTAGATCATCATCAAAGTTGGATCATCATTGGATCATCATCAATACTCCTTCCACTATCTCGATCAATGGTTTTATCTCTCGATTCTACTCATCATAGGAAGATCTATAGATCCAACCCTTTTTCATGCTAGTTGTAGGCCTAGCCTCCATGTAGGTATTCATCTTCTTCAGCACTTATATCTGACCATGGGAGGAACACATCCTGTGACCATGTCAGAAAGGCCCGCCCAGCACTCACATCTGACCATGGGAGGAACACATCCAACAACCATGTCAGAAAGGCCTAGCACTCACATCTGACCATGGGAGGAACACATCCAACAACCATGTCAAAAAGGCTTAGCACTTATATCTTACCATGGGAGGAACATATCCAACGACCATGTAAGAAAGTCTCAACACTTATATCTTACCATGGGAGGAACACATCCAACAACAATGTAAGAAAGGCTCTGCATTTACATCTAAACATGGGAGGAACACATCCAACAACCATGTCAAAAAGGCCCAGCACTCACATCTTACCATGGGAGGAACACATCCAACAACCATGTCAGAAAGGCTCAACACTTATATCTTACCATGGGAGGAACACATCCAACAACCATGTAAGAAAGGATATGCACTTACATCTAATCATGTGGGAACACATCCAATAGTCACATCAGAATGGATCTACACTTACATCTGACCATGTGGGAACACATCCCACAGTCACATCAGAATGTCTCCGCACTTACATATGATCAAGTGGGAACACATCCTGCAGTCACATCAGAATGGCTCTGCACTTACATCTGATCATGTGGGAACACATCCTGTAGTCACATCAAAATGGCTCTGCACTTACATCTGACCATGGGAGGAACACATCCAACAACCATGTCAGAAAGGCTCACGGACTCATCACTTCCCTTTGGAGGGAAACTCAATCTGGAGAAAACCAAGCTTCTCCTTGAAGTACTCAAACTTCAATCTAGCTAATGACTTGGTCAAGACATCAGCTATATGCTCATTCGTTGCAACATATTAGAGCTTCACTACTCCTCTCTGCACCATGTCCCTGATATAGTGATATTTGATCTCGATATGCTTCGAATTATCATGGAACACTGGGTTCTTTGACAACTTCACACAACTCCGGTTTTCACAATATATGCAAGTAGCATCCAACTCGAGATCAAACAAATCAGATAGTATCTTCCTAAGCCACACTGCCTCATAGCTAGTTGAATAAGCTACAACATACTTAGCTTTGGTTGTACTCAGTGCCACACAGGATTGCTTCTTGCTAAACCAAGAGATTACACCTGCTCCCATACTGAAGCAACACCCTGAATTTCTCTTCATATCAATGGAACTTCCTGCCCAATATGAATCCACATAACCTTCTAGGTTAATCTTTCGATTCACCTCATACTTGAGCCCATAATCAACTATACCCTTTAGGTACCTCAGAATATGCTTTGCAGCAATCAAGTGAACATGTCTTGAATCTGTCACGAACTGGCTCAATGTGTTCACAGCAAAGCAAATATTTGGTCTCATGTCCGTCAGGTACATCAAGGACCCAATCATCTAACGATACATCGTAGCATCAACCGACTCAGATGAATCATCACTCAATAGATTCAGGTTAGATGCCATAAGTGTGGTCATGTCCTTGCAGTCCATCATCCCAAACCTCTTCAAGATCTCTACTACATACTTCCCTTGTCCCAAGGAGATTCCATCCACATTCTGCCACACCTCCATTCCTAGAAAGTAATGCATCATACCTAAGTCCTTCATCTCGAACTCAACAACTAGCTTCCTCTTTGTGTCTATAATCAACCCATCTACACCTATTAAAAATAGGTCATATACATAGAGTAGGAGAATCACAGGGTTCCCTTATCCCACATTGTAGTAAAGGTTGGAATCTACTTTACTCTTGGTAAATACCAAGCTAGTTAGGAAGCTATCAATTTTGTTGTACCATGTGTTGGGTTCCTGTTTCAAACCATATAGGGATTTCTTCAATTTTCACACATGAGACTCCCTGTCATGTGTCTCAAAACCGAGTGGCTACTCCACATACACTTCCTCTTCTACTACACCATTCAAGAAGGAAGTCTTGACATCCATCTGGTGTACCTTCCATTTCATGACTGTATCCAGAGAAAGTACTGATCCGATGGAAGTGTATCTAGCTACAGGTGAAAAATTATATTTGTAGTCTATGCCTTCTTTCTGTGAGAAGCCTCGTGCTACAAATCCTGCCTTGTATCCCATGATGTTGTCATCTATTGCATGTTGGATCTTGTAGATCCATATGGAAGATACTATGGACTTCCCTTCAGGTCTTTGATATCGCATCCTAGACATCATTCTTCTTGAACTAGTATTCTCTTTCCCTTTCTTCTTGGCTACTTATTCATAGCTGGAAGGCTCTGCATCAATGATGTCGCTCAATAGTGTCACATAACTAGAGTGTCTCTGAGGCCTATTTATTTCTTTGAAAGTATCATCATATTATTCTTCATCTTGGATTCTTTCTTGAACTGTCATCACTTGTTCTTCGGAACAAGTCTCATCCTTATTTTCTTATAGGCAATTGTGCGCGATCTTTCCTACAATTCAAATCCACCAGTTGTATGGTTAGAAACATTTCATAAGGTATATTCATAACAAAAAAATTCATTTGCATCAAAATATAATCATGCAACTATTTTATCCAATACAAAATTCATCCATATCTTATAGAAAATTTCTAGATGCCTTCCATCTCTACCAGGACAACATTGAGATTGTGCACTAATCCAATATGTTAGCAAAGAGGTTTCATTCTATATAAGTAGCAATGGAGAGTTGTATAGCACCATGGACCACTTACCTATCACATTCATATTATTAGTATACTGTCAATTCTTACCAAGGTAGCCTCGTCTATCCTTTTTCCAACACCACATTTTTTAGCAGAATCGGTTTCACCAATTGGGACGTATGCATGTTTTCCCAAGGTGACTTGTTTCAGGACTGTTCAAAAGAGCAAAGTTGTACGGACTTACACATGTCACTGGTACATATTATAGGTCTGAAATGTTTACCACAGAAATTAGTATCTGTTCCATTTTTGGAACATCTTGCAAAATTTCATTTGGACCTTCCTAGCCCGAGATATAGCAATTCTCCCTAGGTGTCCTATTTAGGGATCAATCCTGGAAGAGGTTGGAACCCTGATTTGGAGGAATATATCTCTTAGAATACAGAAAATATGAGGATGAAATTTTTACAAAGGGTACATCAGTATTTTATATTTGTCCTGTGAAAATTTCTGGCCTTGAGACTTCTTCAATCCTGAGATATAACGAATGTACCAATACTATTAGTTTTAGTATTTTAGGGTTTTTCAGGCCCGGGGTCAAATTAGGGTTTGACTTTCCCAGAGCTTCACCCAATCAAAAATATTGAACTTGATCTCTAAAATTCTATTTTTAAGAGGAGATCAATCCTACTCTGGGCTCACTCAAAAATTCTTCTTTTGTAATAAGCCCTAATTTCCCGCAGCAAAAACTGAAAATGTCTAGAATCAAATTCTGCTTCAACAAAAAGATGTGCCCTTCAATGGAGAGTTAGCCTAGTATCCTTTTGCTAATGGATTGTGGAGAGAGACCCAAAAATTAAGAATCCCTAGATTCTGTAGCTGCAGAATGTATTCTTCTCAGGTTAGCTCTAATACCATGTTAGATTTTTATCATTTAAGCAATATGATCTTAGGATATTATTTGAGAGAATAGAATTCACAACAATAATCACAAGAGACAAGAGACATAAACAATTTTCCTCAGGGAAACCATAAAAGAAAAACCCCACAACTTCCTCGGAGATAGAATGAGCACCAATGGTAGCAATAAAACCTGAAAACATAAAGATGATCTCTGACATCTGATCTCTCCCACTTGTGCCAACACTTCCTCTCTCACGCATGTGCCTTAGTTGAGTGAGTGTGTGTGTGTATAGAAATGAGGAGAGCCTCACTTCTATTTATATTCTTCTGTTCACTTTATTTCCACTCCAACAGGTCGGCCTCACTTAAAAATTACTTACCAGGGCCGACTTCTCTAGGAGAGTCTAATAACCCTAGTGCCCCACAACTATGGGGACTTTTCCCCCTAATCAGCAAGGAGGGTTACCCTCAACTCAATTGTGGGGACTACTGCTCCGACTTACAATGAAGGGTTAACCTCATTGACTTTACATGACTTTATTATATTAATGACTCTCCTAATAAGAACATTGGGGGTACAATGAAATACAAATGACTCTCCCAATAGGAACATTAGGGTACAATTCAAGTGAATACATTTCAAAGTTACAAATAAATCAACAATATGTTCTCCTACACTCTCTCTGACAGAGCTTGAGATTCCATCCATAAGAAACTTCAATGCAATGGCATTTTCCTTCTTGGCATCCTTCTGTGCAGCTAACTTTGTTTTCATGTTGGACTAAGCAGGTGGATTGATCACAATCTCCCATACACCAAATTTCTTCAAGTAATCTTTCATCTTACTTATCAATCCAAATTAATTGGTCACATCAAGTTCTAGAAATTCATCATTGTTGGGGGACTCTTCCTTTTCATCCATTGTGTGTCAACTAATCTCCTTCAAGCTAGTTGGGATTGTGGTGAATGCCTACTCCAATACCAATTGTTGGATACAATGGCTCACTGCAAGGGGGGGTGAATCAATGAGCTTGCACTTAATTCCAATTTTTTTCAACTTCTTCTAAACCTAACATATATCATTTACATTTCCACTTTAACATGTAGACAGAGGTCATCATTCATACTAAGTTATACAAAGCTAATCATTAAACATGTCATTCATCACAACAATTCACACCAATAGAGACACAATATATAATATTTGTAATATTTTTATATTTAATTCAAATGGCTACAACCGTAAGGTTTCATCATCTACAACTGATTGAGAAGCACCAACTTCTATTCCAAGACTCAGCCTGGTCTCTTCTTAGATCCAACTCAGAAAAATATTAGAAGGCCCAACTTGTATTACATACAGACACTTGTCACATTACATTTCATCAATTTACCCTTTTCAACATAATCATGTCACACGTCATTACTATCTACTGCCAATTATGCAGCACAATCACATCATTGTGCATATATGTTACAGTACATCACTGTAAGTGTACATCATTGTGTCACTTCATTATATCAACCAAGTTACTTTGTCATAATTGTACATTACTATTCATTGTATATCTATTTCTCTATTTGTGTCACTTAGTAGTACAAGTCAACACTTATAAGAATCATCATTGTCTTCAAACTCTGTCTATATATGTGTATTATATCATTGTGTATGAAGGAAAATCAACTTACTTTTGTTGTAGACACTTGAATGATCATAGTCAAAAAACTGAGTTAAATGCTAAGAGAAAAGACTGAAAAATATGAAGCAACTTGAACTATGCTGAGAGAATAGATCCCAAAAACCACAATAGAGACAATTGAGAATAATCTTGAGTTTAACAAGAAAGAAGCAAGAAGTGACAGCCAAAACTTAAGAAGGTAAACAGCCCTAGCAGCCCGAATTTTATCTTAGTTGTAGCCCTAGTTTATCTCTATTGTAGACAGTCTGAAAATATCAGTCAAAAGAAAGGAATCATCTCAAGGTCATGTTCCTCACTGGCTGCCTTAGTAAACCTGAAGTTCAAAGATTAAAAAAAATAAATTCATCTATTGTTCTTTCTTCACTTGCTGCCCCAAAACAAGGATGAACATAAACTTTGAAAATTGTTGTCCATTATAGCTACCTACTACAATACCCAAAATTTCCTCAAAGCTCCTGCGAATTTCTTCTTGTTTTTTAGTGATATATAAAGTGTATTTACATTGGTTTCATCATGGATTTTTTACTTAGTCGACCTAGTATAAAAATATATATATTTTTTATTTTTTTTACTTAATTAAGAGTTATCATTAAAGGTTGAGCCGAATTCACTCATGGTCAATTTAATATTATGAACTTCATTTACAGACTGACTTGCAGTTGAGAGATAAGCGCTTAAATTTTATTTAATTCTTATTTTAATCTATGTTTCGAATAGAATATCCACTTAAACATATCAAGAGTTCAACTCCATCAACACCCCAATGGCCATCTTACCACAAAAAGAGTTGTACATCATTATAACTTGGCTTCCAAGTGAGTGGGTTTAATACCCAAGGATACCACATACACGAGTTTGAAAGACTCTTTCAAGATGTCATTTAATATTTGATCAAGATTCTTTTCATGGACTTGAAACCCATCCTCAAATGGTAGCATGGACCATCACCAAGGGTTCCATGGCCATATAAAGCCACAAATGACCACATAATGGGTCATTTGCCCAAACTAGTGCTCCAATTCCCATACCATGTCTTTCTTTCCATGTCATCAACATTTGTCACTCCTTTGTCTCCTTGTCACTCCTTTGTCATCAATGGGTGTCATCAATGACAACCATTTCTCAACACTCTTTTGGTTGGATTGAGCATTATAAAAATTTGCATTCTAAGGGGAGGGGGTGGCAGTCTTGGTCGCTTCCACTGTGGACTATTTCATGGATAGTTCATGTATTTTCTTCACTAGTGATTCCATAGTGGGTGATTCAACTGAACTTACAATGCCATCATCATGTGTTCTAGGATTAGGTTTCACAAAGTCCATATTAGACCTTGGCGCATCAGGTATAATCTCATAGAGGATCCTAGACTAAGCGTATCTCAAGTCAAGTTGTTGGCCCCTGAGAATGGCTTCCTTTTCAGTTGTCACTCCTGGAGTTGAAACATCTTTTGAAATATATGGTAATAGGGATTTCAAAAACCATTCCAACAGAAAATCAGGAGGAATATTGGCTTTAATCAGCCTACTTCTTCTTCTCCACTCCTAAATGTGATCAGAAATGTGAGTGACCTTATTCTGTCAAAAGGTTGACAAATTCTCCGTACTGGAATCATATAGGAATGGAAGTTGAAAGTGATTGAGAAAAATTGTGCCTAGATCAAGAAAAATGTCATAAGGAGAAGATGGAAGTTCGATGTACCATTTGGATTCTACACTAGTCAAGCTCCTTTGAAAAATCCTTGACTGAATATGTTCGGGTACATGGGGTACTCCCAGAAGACTGAACACCTTGAGCAACCGCTTCACACAAATATATCACAGATCAACACACCAATGTTTGTCATGTGGTTAAAACCCTCTAGAGGGAAACAGTCCATGGCCCCAGCCAACTAGCTACTTGGAGAAATTTATTATGCAAAAGAAAGAAAGTTACATATGAGCTTCTCATAATCGATCAACTAGCCAAGGACCCTCCATGCTCTTTAAATAGAGATCATGGACCAATCTGGTGTTAAGCCACGGATAAATGGTAGGTATGATCTAAGAGAAGTTGAATCATCGGATCACTCTATGTCTAGAACATAGCATGACCATCGAATTAGAATATTTAAAAATGCATACTAATGAATACTAAACAAACACACTTTTACCTAATGGATATATTACACAAGTTGATCTTAACTAACTCCTAAGTGTCTAAATATCCTAACATGCCCCCTTCAGAACAACTTGGGATAGGATTGAAGGATTTAAAAAAGTGACACTATTAGGAGAAGGAAGGAGGCATTAGAGCCTATCCCCCCTTAAGGACACATTCCTAAACTCATAACATAGATCAAAGTTTAGAAAACTTCGCTTCTGTAAGAGACTTGGTGAAGATGTATGAAACTTGATCATTTGTAGGGAAATGGAGCATTTCAAGAACATGATCATGAACAAGATTTTTAATGAAGTGCATTTGTAGCTCAATGTGTTTGTTGCGTTGATGTAGAATTGGATCTTTGGCAAGCTTGATGGCACTTTGATTGTCACACCAAAGTGGAGTAGGATACTGTTGCTCGAATCCAAACTCTGAAAGGATCTGTTGAAGCCATAAAGCTTCCTGACTGGCATTAAATGCGGCTTGATATTCTACTTCTGCTGAAGAAAGAGCAAGAGCTTGTTGTTTCTTACAAGCCCAAGTGACAGGTCTAGATCCCAGACTGAAAACATAACCTGCAGTATACTTTCTATCATCATGATCACCGGCCCAATCTAAATCAATGAAACCAACCAACAAAGGTTTCCCCCTTGTACTGTAATGAATCCCAAACTGAATTGTACCTAAAATATATCAAAGTATTATTTTTGTTGCTTTCCAGTGACTTTCATGAGGAGTTTGCATATAACGGGCAACATGACCAACGGCAAAGGAAAGGTCAGGACGGGAATGAGTCAAGTATAAAAGACTACCAACAAGCTAATGATACAAGGTGGCATCTACTTCAGGGGAAGTACAAGTGGCAGAAAGTTTGACTCCAAACTAGAAAGGAGAAGGGGATGGTTTACAATCTTCCATGTGAAAGTGATGAAGAAGGTCACAAGCATACTTAGACTGGGAAAGAAAGATTCCTTCTTTGGTTTGCAAGACTTGGAGACCAAGAAAACAATGCAAATTTCCTAAGTCTGAAATTTCAAAATTTTGCTTAAGAGTGGATTTCACATGGGTTAGAAGTTTAGGGTCACTACCAGTAAGGATAAGATCGTCAACATAAAGAACAAGTATGATGATATGGTTTCCTACTTTCTTGGTATAGACATTGGGGTCAGAATGGCATCTAGAAAAACCAGTGTCAAGGAGAAAGCTATCCATTTTGGCATACCAAGCTCTAGGAGCTTGCTTAAGGCCATATAAGGATTTCTTAAGGAGACAGACAAGCCTAGAGTTATCTTGAACATATCTAAGAGGTTGTTCCATGTAAATTTCCTCCTGTAAATCACCATGTAAAAAGGTAGACTTGACATCCATTTGATGGACTTCCCAGTTATGTAAGGCTGCAAGGGAAACAACAAGGCAGATGGAATTCATTTTTGCGACAGGAGCAAAGGTTTCGTTGTAGTCAATCCCTTCAACATGGGAAAACCCTTTGGAAACTAACCTTGCCTTAAGTATTTCAACACTTCCGTCTGATGCATACTTAGTTTTGTAGACCCATTTACATCTAAC
Source organism: Pseudotsuga menziesii (assembly GCA_001517045.1). NCBI lineage: Eukaryota > Viridiplantae > Streptophyta > Pinopsida > Pinales > Pinaceae > Pseudotsuga > Pseudotsuga menziesii. The sequence goes on from LPNX010382092.1 coordinate 188,332, forward strand.
AAGTTTTCTTCCTTTTGGAAGAGGAACAATATTCTTCATCCATAGTTGCATCCCAATCTGGATTTCCTGAAGCTTCTGTAAAAGGTTCTGGATCATGATTCTCAGAAAATTGATCCAAAATAGAAGAGGATCACTGAAACTGAGAACATGTTCGACGTTGATCTCTAGGATCACCGACACGATCACCAATTTCTTCACATGTTGAACAAACCCATCGAGGAAGAATTGGTGCTGGTGCAACTGGAGGAACATGAGAAGGCAGAGGTGGATTTTCATCCTCACTGTCATCATCAAAAACTGGAGTTGGAAACCTGTCAAGGAATTTGGAAGAAGAAGAACAAGAAGAAGGCATAATCGTCGAATCATGCTCGTAGGCCAAAGATGGCACACCCGCCAAGTTAGGCTCACAAGCCAAGATATTTTCATCAAATTTAACATCTCTTATCATGATTATATCATGAGAATTTGGTTGAAGAATTCTATAACCTTTTATATCTGCAGAATATCCAGCAAATATGCACTTTTCACTTTTAGGCTGCAATGCTTTCCATTTTTCATCCGGAATGTGACGCCATGCTTCACAACCAAACACGCAGAAGTGACTTACATCTAGTTTAATTTTACTCAATGCTTCTTCCGGTGTTATACCTTGTAAAACTTTAGTGGGTGTGCGATTAACTATGTAATTTGTACAATTTATGGCCTAAGCCCAATATTGAAGACCTAGTCCCTTAGATTGGATCATACAATTAGCCATTTATTTTAAAGTGCAGTTCTTTCGTTCAGCTACACCATTTTGTTGTGGTGTATATGGAATAGTGTGTTGTTGTTGGATTCCTTGTTCAATGTGGAAAGTAGTGAACTTGTTGTTAACATATTCTCCTCCATTGTCAGATCTTAACTTAATAATTTGATGACTAGATTGTTTTTCAACAAGGGCCTTGTAGGTCAAGAACATGTTAAATACTTCTCTCTTAAGATATAGGAAGTAAACACAAGTGCATCTGGAGTAGTCATCAATGAAAGTTAAGAAATATTTGAAACCAGAAAAGGAAGCAGATGGAAGAGGACCACACAAGTCACTATGCACAAGCTTCAAGGGACTAAGGCATGCCAAGAGGCACGTTTGTCAAAACTGTCCTAATGATGTTTTCCAAGTACACAACTGGAACAAACACCATCCTTGCAAGATACCATCGAAAGACTAGTCACCATATTGTCTTTACATAGTTGTTTCAATGAGCGATAATTTAAGTGACCAAATCGCTCATGCCAAAGTTTGCTCAAGCTATCACTATGAGCAACAAAAACAAAAGGAAAAGGTGATGACCCAAAGTTGTTAAATTTGTACAACCTAGTAATATCATCAATAATTCCAGTAGAAAGGACATTTTAAGGATTTTTAAAATCCTTGATTACAACTTGGTGAGGTGTAAACGTCACAGTTTTACCTTCACCTAAATGAGTAATTTGATAAACTGATAACAAATTGCAGGAAATTTTTGGAAGACATAGTACATCACTGAAATGACCATTTCTACTGGAATTGTTCCAGATCCTACAACACTTAGAGATCTATCTTCACCAACAAATATTTTTTTGGTGTTACATTCATGTATAGTAGAAAAGATGGCTTGATCCTTAGCCATATGATAAGATGATCCAGAATCAATAATCCATTCAATTGAAGTAGAAGAAGAAGATGCAGTATAAGAGTAACAAGAAGCACAAAGTGCATGTCCATGAGAGGTATATTATGAAGATGAATCTAGGATGATGTGGTGCTTCTTCATTGCTGCTTCCAAGGCTGCCATCTTCTTGAAACACTTAGATTCATCATGATTATCATTCCCACAAAAATTGCAATGACGCTTAGTCTTCTTTCCTTTTGGCTTGGATCCTTTGTCATTTTTTAAAGGAGCTGACTGAGGGGGTTTGGGACCCTTGTTTTTTGGCTTATTATTGCAAAAATTTTGTTTCTTGGGAGGCTTGGATTTTTTTTTTTGTTGGGACAATAAGGCTTTCCCAGATATATCTACATTGTTAATTATTCCAAGATGAATGAGCTTATCTTGCTCTCTAATTAAGGAATCACAAAAGGATTCAAGACTAGGCTCTTGATAGCTAGCTGCAATCAAGGATTCTTTCATGGAGTAGAATGTAGATACAAAACAGAATATGCAGGTCCAAGTTTAGAAAGAATATGATAAATACATTGTTTGTCTTCTTTCTTAATCTTGCATTCTGCACATAAGAGTCTAAGAGTTTTATACTTAGATAAATAGTCTTGAATTCATGAAAAATATTTTGGATTCAAGGAAATCAACTCATTCTCAAGTTGATGACCCCAAATTTCATTGTGTTTACCAAACACAGATTCCAACTTTTCCCAAGATTTATCAGGTTCATCAATTCCAGATATGTGGAATCGCAAATCAGTAGAGATTGACATCCCAATCAATCCACGAGCTTCATCACATCTATTTTCCCATTTAATTTTCTTATCATCATCAATGGGTTCTATTTCTTTCCCTAAGGTTATCCTAAAAAGTACCATACTTCGCAGAACATCCTCCATATGATATTTCCATGAGAAATAGTTAGAACTTGTAAGTATAATATCACAAGGGGCGGCCATACTGTAAAATAATGACTGAAAGAATAGAAACAAATTATTTGGATGCAAGGAGCTCGAAAAAACATGCGGTTTTAAAAAAAATTACAATGAAAACTGATTCTGGATGATGAAGTTATGCTTGATCAAAGAAAATGTTGAAGATGTCTCCAATAGTGACGTGGCAGATATTAACTTGACCAACAAAAAAAAGAACCCCCCTCTTCCCAAGATCAACCTTTGACAATCACTTTACAATAAAGTTGTTTTTAAGTGAATCACTTTTGTAGAATAAGTGATGTTCACTTTTACAATAATGTTACTTTAAATAGTGCAGCAATAAATTAAAAGACTTAAGTGACTCGCTTTTTTATTTTATTTTATTTAAATGCGATGCACTTTTACAATAAAGTAACTTGAAAATAGAAATTGCATGCACTAAAAAGTAACTTAATAAGACTTGAACTCAAGACCTATTAAGGAATAAAGCAACTTTGGACCAAGTCAGCTAAGTTTAAAAGGTACGTAAAAGAATGGAAAGAGGAATGGGGCTTTTTTTTTACTCTTCTCTCTCGTTCTCCGTGCTTGCCTTCTTTTCCTTCAAATTTTCTGAAATGGGTGTTTCTGGATCAAATGAAAATGGTTTTCGGTGAAACGAAAACTATTTCCCAATGGAACCAGCGCTCTAGATGCAATAGAATAGCTCCCATAGGCCACAAATGCATAGAAACTCTAGAAATAGAAACCCTTTCAAAGTTTCAGCAACATCGGTTCCAAATCTTGATCAAAACCAAAGAGGTCTTCATAAATGCTCTGATACCATGTTCGGGTACACAGGGTACTCCCAAAAGACGAAACACCTTGAGCAACTGCTTCACACAAATAGATTATAGATCAACACATCGATGTTTGTCATGTGGTTAAAACCCTCGAGAGGGAAACAGTCCACTGCCCCAGCCAAATAGCTACTTGGAGCAATTTATTATGCAAAAGAAAGAAAGTTACATATGAGCTTCTCATAATCGATCAAATAGCGAAGGACCCTCCATGCTCTTTAAATAGAGATCATGGAGCAATCAGGTGTTAAGCCATGGATCAATGGTAGGTATGATCTAAGAGAAGTTGAACCATCAGATCACTCTATGTCTAGAACATATCGTGACCGTCGGATTAGAATATTTACAAATGCATACTAATGCATACTAAAGAAACACACTTTTACCTAATGGATATATTACACAAGTTGATCTTAACTAACTCCTAAGTGTCTAAATATCCTAACAGAATTGAATCATAATTCAGTGAGCTCAAGGAGCACCATAGATGAAAAACATGGTCACTAGGGCCCTCTCCAGTTTTCCCTTCAAATTTCAAAATATTTGAAGGTAGTTTGATGGTAATTGATGTCCAATTCAAATCATGGCACATAGGGTCATTCATTGGTTTTGAAATATCTGGCAAGTTTAACATTGTCAAAAAAGGGATTCAAGGCCTAGTCGAAGTTTGGTATTGAGGAACTTGGTGTGAGGAAGTTCCCACACCAATGTTCCCATAAGGTTGGTTGTGGTTTACCCCAGCCACCAGCTGTGAAGTAGTAACAATTTTTTGGAAAGGATTCCACCCAAATGCCAAGGGATTACTAAACTGAGGTGTATTATGGTGGGTTTGACTAGTTCCAACCAAAATGGGTGTCATAGACATGGGAGCTATTGATATTCCACCAAAACATGAAAAAACATAGCTTTCGACTGGTGCAGTTGAAACCTGAATTGTAGTTTGAAAGTTGAATCCTGAGAAAGGAATCTGACTTCGAAACAACACACCTGAATAAGTAGGTGTAGGACCTACATATGGAGAGGATGGAGGAATATGTCCTCCATACCAATGAAACCCTTGAACGAAAGAAGTAGAATCACTAGGGTTACTTTGAAAGTTTTGGAATAAAGGAGAGGATTTGAAAGGCACACTGGGTATCCCAATGACCACCATATTAGATGGACCAGTAGCAGTGTTCACGGGTACTGAAGGACTAACCACTCTAGTACTCAGAGACATGAAGATCAGTGAAGTAAAGTTCATTGATACTACTAGTGCAGTGGGTATGTTTGAAAATGGTACACTCACATGTAGAGGATATACTCCACTGGATGACATGGCTGAGGTGGGGGTATAGATATACTCAAATCCTTCTCATGTATTCAACATGATGAAGCTTAATGGGACCCCAAGACCAAGTTGACTAAATGGTGTAATTTTTACAAGTACTGGATCTCCCAAATTAGTGAGAGGTGAGTTATAATTCCTCACAAACTCTTTAGCCTGCAAGTCCTTGATCTCTACCAACAGATGATCAGTTTGACTATACCTTAGTTAATGTTCCCCTGTACTTTCACTAATACTAGTCTATTTGAATGAACCACTTTTGTTAATTGTCTTCCTTCTAGGTGTTAGTTTTTATTAAGATATGATTAGATTATCTAAGATCTTTATCTGAAAGAATAAAAGTATAGAAAGATGCATAAGATATAAAATATACACGAGACAAAAATATTTTCACTGGGGAAACCATAGAGGAGAAAGCCCTACAAACTTCTTCAGAATAGTAAGATTATCAAAAGCAGTAATAAGAAGTATTCAATAGCTATCTATCTGTCCTCCGCTGACAGTCTCTCTCTCATTTGAACTTGAGAATGTGAAGTGTATATAAATGAGGGAGAGTGCCTCCCTATTTATACCCTTTCAATTCACTAACCAAACATAAGACTCGAGCCTACATGTCATCTCACATGGGGCCCACTTCACCTAGAGAGACTACAATTACATATTACATGATGTTACAATGGGGACTATTGCCCCGACTTACAATGGAGATTGTACCTCAAGGTATAGACACAATTTAGACATTCCATAAAGGGCTAATGCATATCCCCAATGGGGGTGCAACAACATACATTGATAATATACATCTGAATATATTCTGAAGTTACAAATACATCAACACTCCCTCTTAACTAGGAAGGTATTCTCTCTCTACATAGTCACCAACACATCCAGTTAGGTCTTTATCACATACTCATCATCATAGAGTCTTCTTCATAGTTTCTACCATCATCTTCTTATAATTTTGATTATCGTACCATACTATCTGTCATTAAAAGTTTCTACAATGCCATCTCTTTTTCATGCTGGATGTAGGCCTAGTCCTCTGCCAGGTCTTCATCACATTTCGAGCAAGCCTTCATGTAGAATTTTTCCACGATATTCTTCGCATTTCCATGGAAATATCCTATGTCTTCTACATTCATATCATCATATCCATATCATCTCTTTTGTCCTGCACAAGACAAAACAACAAATAAACAGAGCATCTACGTCCAACCCGTGTTCTACCAAAATAATTGCCTAGGTGCACCTCGTTGTGCTTCAAGACCTTATAATCTCAACATGGGAACTTAATATATATCATATATATGGTAGGACTAATTACAACACAACAACCTGCTACTCCAGGACCATTTTATGTTCTTTTGGTCAACCTCAAGGGATTACATCTGAACAACCTATGTCCAGGATATTTTCTGTTCAGATAACCTTCAGGACATTACATCCAAGTAACCTGCATACCATGCCAGGGCTCAGTATTTACACTCAGACAACCCATGGAGTGTATTAGGTCCGAATAACCTATGTACCATGCCAGGGCTTAGTATTTACATTCGGATAACCTGTCATAGGACTGATTACATCCAAGCAACCTGCTACACCAGGATTTTTCCCACTCGGACAACCTGTCTCATTTCCCATGTGAGATAATATTGTTTGTATCAGGACTGATTACATCCAAGGATAACTTGTGAGATTTTCCAGAATGTTACATCCAAGGATAACCTGCAGGACTGATTACGTCTGAGCAAGCTACGAACTTCGCTAGGATGTTACGCTCAGAAAACATGCCTTTCTAGCTATGCTAGAACACATCACTCCCTCTTTTTGAGGGTTATCGATATAGATCACACCAAGTATTTCTCTAAAGTACTCAAAATTATCTCTCACAAGAGGCTTTTTCATCACATCATCTATCTGCTCCTTTGTTTCCACATACTAGAGCTTCACTGCCCCTCTCTGCACTATATCCTTGATATAGTGGAACTTGATCTCGATGTACTTTGACTTGTCATGGAACACTGGGTTTTTTGTCAGCTTCACACAACTCTGATTGTCGTAGAAAATGCAAGTCACATCCAACTAGAGATCAAATAAGTTAGACATTATCTTTCACAGCCACATTGTCTCGCAACTAGCCGATCAAGTGGCAACATACTCTACCTTGGCTGTACTCAATGCCACACATGATTGCTTCTTATTGAACTAGGAGATCATGCCAGATCCCAAACTGAAGCAGCAACATGAGGTACTCTTCCTGTCAATGATGCTACATACCCAGTCCGAATCAACATAACCGTGTAGGCTGATCTTTTGATTCACATCATATTTGAGGCCATAATCCACTATACCTTTTAGGTACCTTAAAACATGCTTTACTTCTATGAGGTGAACCTTTCCTGGATCCACCAGGAACTGGCTCAAGGTGTTCACTACAAAGAACATGTTTGGTCTCGTATTCGTCAGATACATCAATGATCCAATCATCTGATGATACATCGTGGCATTGACCTTCTCGGATTAAGCATCACTTAGAAGCTTCAGGTTAGATTCCATGGGTGTGTCCATAGCCTTGCAATCCAACATTTCGAATCTCTTCAAAATTTCCACAGCATACTTTCCTTTCCCAAGGAAGATTCCATCTAACTCTGCCACACCTCTATGCCTAAGAAGTAGTGCATCATATCTAGGTATTTCATCTCAAACTATGTAGCAAGTCTCCTCCTTGCCTATGTAATGAATTCCTCATCACCTGTTAGAAACAAGTCATCGACATATAGCAAGAGTATCACTAGTCTTCTGTCTTCCACCTTGAAGTAGAGGTTGGAATCTACTTTACTCTTGGTAAATACCAAGCTCATCAGGAAGTTATCCATCATGTCGTTCCATGTCCTCGGTGCTTGTTTCAAACCATACAAGGCCTTCTTCAATTTGCACACATGGGTCTTCCTATCATGTGTCTCAAATACCAGTGATTGTTCCATGTACACTTCCTCCTCGACTACACTGTTCAAGAAAGTTGTCTTGACATCCATCTAGTGTACTTTCCATTTCATAATTTCTTCCAAAGAAATTATGGTCCTTATGGAAGTGTACCTTGCCATGGGTGCAAATGTCTCTTCATAGCCTATGCCTTTTTTCTATGAGAATCCTCATGCTATGAACCTTTCCTTGTGTTTCTCGATGATGTCATCTGCATCATGCTTGATCTTGTAGATCCACTTTGAAGTCACGATAGACTTATTCTTTGGTCTCGGAACAACCTCCCAGGCATCATTATTCATGATCAACTGATATTCCTAGATCATCACATATTTCCATTCTTTCTCTTTTGTATCCTCTTCATAGGTTGAATTTTCTCTATCAATGATGTCACACAGTAGGGCCACATAGCTATTGTAGGTATTTTCCCTCTTTCTCTCTCTATGTATTCCTTCAGGACTGCCATACCTTTTAGCTTCTAGAAATAGCTCTCATGCCCATGTTGGTTTCCTCTTGTGGGTGTCCTTCTCAAGGAAATTTTCCATCGGTCCTTCATTCATGCCGTGATATTCAGGGTCTTCTAGAATTGATTCTCCAATTTCCATGTCTCAGACTCTCATCTCTTCAGGTTCCTCAACTTCCTAGATAGGAGTCCTCCTATATATAAAGTATGTTGAGTCTTCATCAAATGTTACATCTCTACTGATGTCGATCTTCTTCAATCCTGGGAAGTATATTCGATAATCCTTTGATGTCTTACTATATCCTACGAATACACCCTTCCTCCCAGAAGGATCAAGCTTGGTATTTTTCTCCTTTGTCACATGTATGTACATTGGGAAACCAAATATTCTTAGATGGATGACTTCTTGTTTTACTCCTAAGAAATCCTCTTCAAGAGTCTTGTTGTCAAGTACTCTATGGGGAGTACGGTTATGTACATACATAGTTATTCTTGCTTCCTCCACCCAAAGGTGCATAGGAATATCCTAGTTGATCAACATTTCTCCTATTGCTCCTATTATGGTATGTTTCTTTTGTTCCACAGCCCCATTCTGTTGAGGATTGTATTGAGTGATTAACTCCCTCTTAATCCTAGATTCTCTACAGAATTCCTTGAATTATTATGAATTGAACTTGCCTCCATTATCTAACCATACAATCTTGATCTTCTTATCTGTCTGGTTCTTAACCAAGGCTTTGTATTCCTTGAACTTGTTGAAAACTTCACTTTTCTCTTTCAATAAATATATCCAAGTCTTACGTGAGAAATCATCTATAAAGGAAACATAGTACACATACCCGCTTAATGAGCTAGAATACATGGGTCCACATACATCTAAGTGTACTATCTCCAATATTCATTTACCCTTGCTCTCATTGCTGGGAAATGTCTTCTTTGAATTCTTTCTTTTTGCACATCCTTTACAAATTCCCTCATGCTTTGCCTGGATCTCTGGAAATCCCGATACTTCTTTCCTTGCCATTGGTAGTGCTCTATAGTGCACATGTGCAAGCCTTCTATGCCACAGTTCATTTGGTTTAGTTGACTCATGAACCAATGCTTGTTTAGGTCATCCCTTCAACTTGTACAATCCTTCATCTTCTTCTCCAATAACTGTTGCATCCTCTATTGTCTTTCCTCTGGGACACATCATAACTTGGCCATCGACAAATGCAACCCTAATTCTCTTTGCATCTAATGCAGATATGGAGAGAATATTATTTTTCAATACTGGAACATGTAAAACATCCTTCATCTTTACAGATTTCTCAGAGTCAATCTTGTATGAGTGGCTTCGCCACTCCCTTTTATGGGGTATTGATCTATATCTCCAAGTTTGACTTTGTGAGGTGACTCATGTTCAGACATATGAATGATTCCAATCACTATTTTGTAAGTGTCGCAGTTAGTACATACTCTTCATCTGAATAATGCTTCTCTCGTTTGAATCTTTTTTTGTTGGTTCATCATCTTTGACAACATGAGCATGGTGTCTCTTTTTCTAGATGGGACAATCTCTTGCCAAGTGTCCCTTTTCATCACAAGTATAACATTGAACATTTAAAATATCTCTTTTGGTATTCTTTGGTTTATTTTCCTTCTTATTGTTGTGATTAGAGTTATCCTTCTTCTTCTCCTTCTTGAAGTTCTTTCAGATGTAAACTATGGGAGATTGATCATCGGTTGCTACCATCTTTTCTTCTCTTATCACTGCAGTTAGGAATATTGCACCTTCTGTGGACAGAAGCTATTCCTCTGGTCTGAATGATTTAGATCCAGAACAAATGAGTGGACGACAAAGGATGAAGACCTTCCCTGAATGTTGTAAACACCTGTAATAATGCTTTTATGATGAACTTGTGTACTTGCAAACATGTCAAACAAACAAGAACATCAAAGCTACCAGAAAATTATTCACACATCCATACTAGTGACTAAGGAATCCAGTAACATATACATGCAAGATCAATACAATAGATATGTGGGACAGAAATCAGCTTTGCATTAAGAAATAAATGAAGAAGCTTACAACCATTGCCTTAGTGTTGACAAAATCCTCCAAAATACAAACACCTCATCCCCAAAAGATCCAACTTGCTCTCTTGTGCTCTCCAATGGATTGGACTAGATAGTCAATTCAACAGCATAACATTACCATTCATTTCTCCCCCTCAACTATGGATATGAGCTTGTATTTATAGGTTTCAATGGATAGGGATAGTTGAGATAATTGTGGGTGAGGTGGCTCTAAGATCCTACCAAGAGAGATCTCAACTCCAACTAACCCATATTGATAGGGATAAGGGAGGACATGAGGCTCAAGTTCTAGAAGCCTCAAGAATCTTCTCTTTTCCATTTTTACCAAGGGTACTACTTTTGTTCCTGTTAGAATATAATCCGCCAGGGTTATATATTGTAAATAAATAAATAAATAGTTATGAAGCTGAACTGTTACATAGGAAGGTGAAAAGGTTGATGAAGCTCAATCACCGCCTGTAATGTATAAATGAATGCATTAGCATTGGATTAATATTGAATCGGGAGTTATTACCTATCAGTGGTATCAGAGCTTGGCTATTTTCCATAACTCCTGCCTGCTGCATTTCAGTCCTGGCATTCTGCTTGCCAGTCCATTGCCAGTCCATTGCCAGTCTGGAAAGTCCCTCCGTCGAGGTCGAATATCAATATATTCTTCTCGCTCGCGCTTCCCTCCTTGTCTAGACCGTAGGCATTGGCATCCACGGTGGGTTCATTGATGATTCTGAAGACATTAAGCCTAGCTATAAATCCAGCACCCTTCGTTGCCTGTCTTTGCGAGTCATTGAAATATGCAGGAACGATAATTACCACGTTCTTCACCGTCTGCCCCAAATACGCCTCTGCAATCTCCTTCATCTTGTCATTCTAACCCTAATTCTGCATATGCTGGGTGGAGAGTTGTATATGCTGTGTGGAGAGTTGTAAAATGATCTCATGAGAGGACCCAAGAACTGCGAAGTATTTGCATTAATTTTCTCTATATTTCACAGCGTCTACAGGTCGCAAGTTCCAGTCTCACAGAGACCTCCATAAAATTTGAAGGATATACATCAGAGTTGATTACATTGTTGGTACTGGTGCACTGTGTGAAGCGTGCTGCTGAAAGGCTGCGTTCTATCTTGTAGACTCTTGCTGCGTTGAAGACTGAAGGAGATAAGCATCCTGCACTGAAGACTGATATATTGTGTGCTGATATATTGCACCCATTGCTCAGTCACGTGAAGGCTCTCTTGTGACATGCTGTTGATTGAATCTCCTCCATATACTGCAATGAGCTACCAATTTTAAAATCGACCTTTCGGAATAGCTATACGCGGTCCATCCATCATCAAGATAAAAATGGATTTGGTTTTGTTATTATTATAACAAGATTGTTCGCTGCACCTGGAGGTTAATGTGAAGCTGAGATACGAGCTGTGGTGTTCTTGATTGTCGAGCCCCTTGTCCAGAGTGACTGATATATATCTTTTATATTGAATAATAATGTATGTTGTATATCATGCTGACTGATATATTGTGATTGATATGCTGACTGATATTATGCTGACTATTGAAGAATAATGTATGCTGACTGATATATCATACATTGAAGAATCTTGTGAAAGCTATATGTTGTTTTGTTGGTGTTGATTGCATTAAGACTGCTCGTGCAATTGGGAATATTGCCACTGAGCAATTTTTCTGCTGCTGCAAGTTCTTGAAGCTGCCTGCGTGGAGTATTTTGGGTGTGTTGACCAGAGAACTCATTTCTCTGGGTGTTGCTACAAGTCTGTTCCAAGATAATGTATTAAGGTATTATTGTAATTTTTCATAAGAAGACTTGAATTGTCCATGTAAACCACACTCTAAAGTAAATTACATGGAGATGCATTGAAAGCATTCTAATCCTGTGTTTCTTTGAGAGCTGTTCCTCTCCCTCACCATCACCAGTGGTGAATTATTTGCTTATGAACTAATTGACAGCATATTTTCTCTGTAAATGAACTTATTGTAAATCACCTTGGCAGAGATTGTAGACCTGCAAGGTTATTGTTTTTCTCTTTGTCATATTAAGATCAATATTGTAAATTACACTAATAGTTGTAAAAGATGCAATCTATAGCATCTATTGTTGGTGATGTCCTCACTGGCAAGGAAACATATCCAAAATGGTCTAGAAAGATCAAGAAATCAAGCGAGCCTGTCAAAGAATCCCTTGACTTTGTTCAGAAAACAAAGAATCGGTTCAAAGACCTTTCCAAGGGAGATTGCAGCAAGAGAGGGAGAGGAAGAAGAAACTTCAGAGGTAGAGGAGGCAGAAACAACTTCAGCAAAAGATTAGATCTGCAGTGCAAGCGTTGTGGAAAGACTGGGCACACATCAAATCAGTGTTGGGCTTCATGGGACTCCATCAAAGACAAACATAACCAGAAGAAAGATGACCAAGATGCTAGTAAATCTTCTGATTCTTGTATTGTTGCACATTGTAATCTTGGAATTAATGAAATGACTTCACTTTCATCTTACAAAGATTGTTGGTTGCTTGATACTGGTGCAACATCACACATGACATTTAGAAAATACTGTTTTGAAGAACTTAATGAAATAATAGATGGCATAGTGTACTTTGCAGATAAGTCAAGTCTTAAACCAAAGGGAATGGGCACCATTTGACTGAAGATGCCTAGATTCCCTGATTTCTTGTTGAAGAATGTTCTCTATCTTCCAGAGTTGCAAAGAAGCCTGCTGTCCTTGGTGGAGATTCGACAGCAAGGCTATTCCATCCACATGTTTGATGGAATTGTTGAAATAAGAAATTTCTCTGACAACCAAGTCATCATGACTGGATACGAAGATGGGAATCTGCTAAAGCTAAAGGGTTCATTTGCAAGAGTTCAGAACTATGCCTACCTCTCTCAGCATGGAGAAGGTAATTTGTCATCTAGTTCATTGTGGCATGCAAGATTTGGTCATCTAAATTATAACAGTCTTTGTTTGTTGAGAAAGAATGGTGTATTTGGTTTTCCCACCATTCCCAAAGAGAAGAACAAATGTGATGCATGTATATTAGGGAAACATAGTAAGCTACCATTCCATGAATCTAATTTCAGAGCAAGTAGGAAATTAGAATTAGTACATTCTGATTTATGTGGCCCAATGCCAACTCCTTCAGCAAATGGGAATAAGTATTTTATGACATTTGTTGATGACTACTCAAGTATGTGCTGGATTTATTGTTTAAAGACAAAATCAGAAGCATTTCAAACATTCAAAGACTTTCATGCATTGATAGAAAAATAAGCACAATAAAAAATTGGTACACTTCGTACTGATAATGGGAAAGAATACACTTCAAATGCTTTTGAAAATTATCTTCTTCAACATGGAATTGCACATCAGACTACCGTTCCCTACAATCCTCAACAAAACGGTGTAGCAAAAAGAATGAATAGAACCATAATGAATATGGTTCGCTCAATGATGTTTTTCAAGAATGTAAAACTAATGTTTTGGGGTGATGCAGTAAAATGTACAGCCTATTTGAGAAATAGAAGTCCCTCAAATGCTCTTGATAACAAGACTCCACATGAAATGTGGTTTGGCCATCTCCCTTCAATCAAGCATCTCAGAGTTTTTGGTTCCACCTGTTATGCCTTGATTCCAAAGGAGAAAAGAAACAAGCTTGGTGCTCGAAGCAGAAAATGTATTTTCCTGGGGTACAAAGAATACTCCAAATCATACCATTTGTATGATGAGGTAAACAAGAAATTTGTTATTTCCAGAGATGTCATTTTTCTTGAGACTAATAAAAATGACCAGTCCATTGAGAGACAGCTTGATCATTTGGAAAGTTATCCTCATCCAAAGACATATTCTAAAAATGAATAAAAAATTCCAAACCTTGAAGGGGGGATTCCTATTTTGGATCAACCTTTGGAATTTCCATATGAAGCACCAACTCCCTCGCATGAAGAAGTTACTGCTACTTCACCTCATCAAGAGATTCAACTGGATGATGTGATCGAGAGAATTGAAAGACTCTCAATCAATGATGAAGCACCACCAGCTGATCAACCAGGACCATCACGGAAGATTCCTAAATGGGCCACAAAGACACTTGAAAGTGTCCATCCGGATGAAGTTGGAAAGACGGGAACGATAAGTTCGAAAAGACATGGAGGAGAAGAAGATAATTTAGGTGATCACATGGATGTGTCATTTGATTGTGAATTTAATTTATCTGCTAACTTTGAACCAACTTCCTTTGAAGAAGCTTCTACTCGAGTTGAGTGGAAAGAAGCTATGCAGAACGAGTATGATG
>LPNX010382092.1:209453-242559 GCA_001517045.1 Pseudotsuga menziesii
TGAAATATTTGACTCATGTAGTGCTTGGGAAAGCCTTAGGAATCAAATCTGCTTTATTCCTGGCCTCTTAGGCCCCCTTCTACTTTTTCTGCTTTGTTGACTACTTTTTTAGTTTTTAAAGCACATAAGGAAAGCAAGACTAGGTGAGGTGAACCTGTTTTATTCCCCTTTCTTCCTCCACTCTTTCCTCCATACAAAAGCATGTATGAGCTGCCATTTCACCCCTCATTATCTTTCCCATGCGCCCTTGCCAATTCATGAGCCTCATGACAGATTTGGGATCAGCTTTTTACACCTATGGGGGATTTGCCTATTTTGGGTAAGCCTGCTTTATGCTAGATTTGGATGCTTCCTCATGCATTCGATTTCTTCATGTATTCTATTTATTCAGCAGCCTATGATATTACAGGGTTGGCTATTGTACACTGAGTTAATATAATTTTGTGTTACAGCTCCATTTTCAGTCTCTATTGTTGACAATTCTGCATGATCAATTGTAATTTGTTGTGAGTGAAATTAATCTATTGCTGGTCAGAATTTGTACAAGCAATGAGTGCTAAACAAGTCCCCAGGGTGAAAATAATATGATTGGTGGCTTTTGGTTTTTGTATTAATATGGTTCCCATCAATGGGTGAGATAAAAATAATGTGTGACATGTATATGGATGAGGCAGGCATCCCCATGCTTGTGACAATGTCAAAAGAATAATTTGATCTATGCTCTAAAATACAAGAGCTGATCATATAAAACTGATGATACAATTATGGTTGCCTCAATGTGAGGCTGGATACAATGTTGATACGGTACATTGGACCCATGGAATTCTTATGGAATGTTATATCTTCATGAATGATGGTGTGCTGGATCTGGAATCGTACATAGCTATATGGACTCGCTGATTGAGAGTCAGAGTCTCTATGGTACAAGTATGCTGCATCAATCATAAATCTATATAGAAGCACTGCTGGGGCTTCTGAACACTGTCTCCAATGCAACCCGAAAATCACAAGGGACATGACCTATTTAGGTCCCTCGAATAGACTCATCAATGTGCTAGAGTTAGGTGACATCCGGGGTCTTCAACCAAGTACTGTGCAAATCAAACCCTGTACGAATATCAACGGTGCGATGATGTAGTTGGAGTCGAGCACGTGAGAAACAACCATCCCGAGAGGCATTAAGGACTCCTCTCAAGTGGTCCAAGGAAATCATCAATGAGGTTAATGAAACCAGGATACAGGGACCTCTAGGTCTATCCTCTAGAATATGTGTGTTGTCATCGACATAGGGAGACCTACCCCTAGTCAAGGAAATGGTGTTTCCTTGACCAGAAGCGCGAGGGAGATAATCGAAAGGTGTGAGACAATATGCAGACTAAACCACTGAATGGGGGGGGAGGGAAAGAATTGAACAGGGGCAGGAAGAGTGTGGTAGACTCAAACTTCCTTTGTTCAGAGTATGACGGCAGGGTGGACCAAGCAGCAAATGAAACTTGAATCATGGGAATGGGATCATAGCTGTAATACCAGGGATGTCATTACATAAGGGAAATACTTGGAGGAGCTAGAAAGTTTTGATATTGAAGGGATCCAAGGCAGACACATTGTAGAGTACTCTGAACAAAGGTGACCCAATTTGGAAATGCTGCCAAACTATTTTCTGTGGGGTGGTGTCTAGGGACACCATTCTGGTATGATCTCGTGGATTTTTTGCGAGCTCGAGAAGGTAAATGCTCAATGGTGCTTTCAATTTTAGAGAGTCTAAAAGCACGAATAAGACTCCAGTGGGGGCTTTTTTTTGTTGGTAGTCTCCTATGCCCAAAAAAGGATAAAAGTATACATAGGAGAGCTCACCCATCATGTAGGGGATGAGAGACTTATTTACCATTGGTAGTCCGATCAGGCTGGAAAAGGTTAAACCTATATTGACTGGACGGTCATTCAGATACTTGTACGAGAATGAACGAAACCAAGTTTTCTCGGCATTCTTTTCTTAATGAGAAGGATGGAAAAGAGCTTAATGACAACCCGTAGTGAGATTTTTCATAAAGTGCGGCCCCTCTGCCTAAGAAAGCATAAAAGTGTGTAGAGGGGAATGGTCTTGGCTTGAATACACCAATGTGGTCCTTTTCATTTAATGGTCTACATGGTCCACAAAAGGAGGTAAACGAGGTGATGTAGATGCCCTTCCCTATACTTTAGGGAGCAGGAAAGGAAGCAGCTATGGTCAGCTATCTTTTCATTGTTTTAAGGAGTCATAAAAGAACTTAAACAAAACTCCAGTATGGTCAACCGATTGTGGTGGCATAGGCGATGCCCCATGTTGGGATGGTGGACAATGGTCCAAAGGTCATGTGCATAGTATGGAAGGAGAAGAAGGCTCTCAAACATACCAATACATGCATGGGATAGATCATGGCAGAGGCTCGCGAGTCAATATAGTAGAGGCACGCAAATCGAGATGGCTCTTGGACAGAGGTCAAGAGAGCATGTGTGTGTGTTGCGGTGGATGGAATTTACTACATGTGATGTGAGTGCAAGTCCAAGGGCCCTTTTATGCCAAATACATGCAAGAAAAATAAATCATTTTGTGGATAGTGGTCCAGAGGTCCGCATAAGGTGCAGTGGATAGAAAAGACAACTATGTGTGAAAATACAAAACAAAACTAAAAAACATGGTAACCCTTAATGGGTGGTGGTGGAAAAGCTTGCATGAGTATCAGTAGGGGAGAGTGATACAAGTACAGGTCCGCAGACACTTGCATCACCATGCTATGGCTCGTAAATCAAGGTGACTTCTAGGAGGTGGTCCTAAAATTTGTTTGTTAAACATGATATGATGGTCTCATAAGAAGATGTAAATTTGAGCCTGGAGGTGTGAGAGGTGTCTCAAACTGGTTCTGGGTGACTTTGGATTAGCAGCTAATAGTGCTGCCCCTAACTTGTGCTAAAAAACATTGAAAAACAAGAAACGAAAATGAAGCGACTTATTGGTGATGTTAAGCATAAAATCACTTGAGGTAGAGCCCATTGCAGTGTTTCTCCAAAAATTTTCCATTAGATTCAACGAAGAGGTATGCCCCCTTACTGAGACGAAGATCATTGGCAAAGAGGGATGATGAAATCTGATCTTTTATGGGAAGAATTGATTCCACACTATGGCTTAAAGGGAATGGGGTAAAACCAAAGGCGGTCTTACATATATCTCCGTCATCAAGTAAGTGGTGTCGGGATAGATCGGGTGGATCTTCCACAACTGGCGAGATGGAAGGGAAACTGGTGCTAGAGTTCATGTAAATGGTATTGGTTGTGGTTTTTGTGGCCTTACCACAAGTCTCTATTGGAGGAAGAGGGGTAGGCCTGGAGACAGGAGGAGATTTTGATGGACCTAGAGGTAGGTGCAACATCATCTCAATTGGATGGACATGATTCAACACATCTTGGGGCATTAGAGGTAGGTTAGGTGGTTCAAGGTACCACACAGGATCTCCCAATGAGAAATCCTGTAGATTGCGGGTTTCCAAGACAAACTTACTCACAATCCCAGATGGTAGGAAAAGGAAAAGGAAAAAAAAATGAAAAGGATCATGTTGATCGAGAATGAACCCCATTGTCTCCCTGGTAACTGAGGTTGAGGTTGCAACTGTAGATGAAGCTGCGGTTGTGGAAACAATGGAAGAGACAAGTCTGATGGACCATTGGTGGTGGTGGAGACAAGAGGGTCGGTACAACTGGAAATCATGTAAATGGACATGGTGTCTGAAGAAGGAGGTGGGGGTGAACTTCTTCGATTAGGGTGATCTTAGATTCAAGGGAATGTTGTCAAAGGTCAGCTAAATCCATTCGGAACTTGGACAAGTCTTGGCAATGGTGAGAATAGTGTCCATAAAAACCATAGAGGGAACAAGCATGGTTTGTTCTCAGTGACTTGTTTCTGACTATTGGCGCGGTTGGAAGTTCAACCATGGCGAGGTTTTCGGTTGTGTCCATGGCATCCAAATGCAAACGAATCATTGGAATTTCAGGGAAATTCTAAGTTGGATGGCCCTGTTGCTCACAGATGGTGCAAGGTGGGACTTGTCACAGCTCTATGGTAGGTTTCACATTCTTTCCCCTGGCCCTTTTTTGGGTGGGGAGGTGCGGGTGCAGGTGTGGGTGCAGCGGTTGGCTTTTGCGGGCTGGGTGGAGGGTGAGACTTCACTGCCATGGGTTGCACCAAGGTTAAAACAGCCTGGGGCATTGGTGGTTGAGCTGGTGGATTGAGATAGCGTATCAAAATTCCCAATGTGAAGTTAGGTAGGCTTAAGGTGGCCATTACCGAGTTGTTCATGACACCAAGCAGGGGAAAGAGGAAGGGAATCGTATGGACTCGAGATGAGCCCAGATAACTCCCTGCTGATTGCATGTGGGGATGCAGTTGTGGTTGCGGCTGCGCGAAATGTTGTTGTTGTGGATGATGTTGCAGATGTTGTTGGTGTTGCGGCTACAGACGATGTTGGTGTTGGGGTTGAGGCTGCGGCTGCACTTGTTGTTTGGGTGCGATGGTGCTGGATGAGACCATGCACAAGTCCGCAGTATCATTTTGTGTCGGTGGTGGTGACACTAAAGGGAAATGATTCGTCATGGTGGTATCAGCAAACAACCGAGGACCCACATTCAACAATGGGGAGGCTGGTGTGTTGTCAACCATGGTGTTGATTACAGGGACGACATTGGCATGTGTGGTTGTCCCTTGTGGCTCAATGGTGGTGATGGTAGGGATAACGTTGGTGGGTGTCGTTAACCCTTTTGGATCATGATAAGTGAGTTGATCAACCGTCATGATCTTCCCTTCGTGAGGGAACATCATGAGATGGAACATAGTTGATGTGACCGCTCTCATGGCTTACATATAACTTCTTCTGAGGAGAAGGGTATAGTCTAGTTGAGCATTGATGACCTCTATGTTGATTAGCAATGTCTTCCTGGATAATGTGATGGGGACATGGGGGAGGATTCCTTGGGCTTTAGTGGGATGGCCATCATAAGGCCACAGAGTTGTGGAGGATGGTTGCAGAATTGGGGATCCAAGTTTCTGCCAAACCAGGGTGGACATAATGCACATGGATGCCCCCTCATCCACTACGCACTGGTGCACGACCAAATTATGGATAGACACCAAGATTTGGAAGACGATGGTGGATGGCATGCACAGTTATCTATTCTCTATGTCGAATGTGATCAACTTGGATTTGGAGGGGTCTACGGCCCCAAGGGCGGCTAGTAATGCTTTCCACTGCATTGGGAATGTTTTGAGTACCTCCAGAGCAGACATGGCCATTGGTGTTTGGACCAAATCATCCACAATGCTATAGCTGACAGCAGCTCTAGCTGTGGAATTATTGGCCACTTGGCGTATGGGGGGGTAGGGAATGGGGGTAACTGAAGAGGTAGGTTGACTGTTTTGGACATAGATACCGCTGATGTGTCAATGGGTTCGGTGGTGGTACCGTACTGATTCCTTATAGTTTGTAGGCTAACCTCTTTATTCATCATAGCTAGCAGATGGTGGACACCTGTTTCTACCATGGAAGGTGCCCCCGAAGTGTTGGGATTGGCCTGGGGAGGGGGTGCGATTGCCACCAATCCTTAGACTAGTAATGGGTTTTGAAGCACCATGGGGGGAGGTCCTTGTGGTGTCGAGTTGGGTTGGGCTCAGTCCGTAGCATTGGCAGCTTATTGGGCCTTGTTCTAAATAGCCTTCTTAGCACAACCCATGAGGGGACACTCAAATGTGTAGTTCCCATAGATGTCGCAGAGTGTTCAGGGTTGGTTTGTGCGCAACGGGGCGTTGCATCTTGGTGCATTTTGTTGTGGGGGGTTTTGGGCAGGTCGGTTTGGCATGACATTGTTGGGAGGGTTTGGTTGTTGACCACCTCCCTGTGGTTGGTTATTGGCTTGGTTCCAGCGCCGATTATTTCTAGCTTGCCCTTGTTGATTATTGGGGGCAGGCTGGTTGGGATGGTTTTGTTGTGAAAATACTTGTCCCAACGAAGCGAGTTGAGCAGGGATGGGGGCTTGAACTGCTTGCACTGGTGGTGCATAATAAGTTTGGGTGGGCTACAGTGCCAAAAATGTGGGCATTTTCCCTGCGTACTACTGTGTTGGCCAAGCCATGGCCTGAGCCTTTTGCGGTGGCACAGGTTGTGCATAGGAAGTTGTTGCTCCGAACAAGGACATCATTCTGGCATAGTCTAGAGTTTGGTTTTGGTAAGAAACACTAACAGTGTTGCTTGGTTGTGGTGGAACTATAGGTGGTGTCAGACAGTGCTATGGTTGTTGGGAGACTGAGCCTATGATGCCATCTGCAGCATGGGATTCCCCCGGTGCATCCTGGTAGGAGGTACCTAGGCGGGGAGCATCTAGAATGACAGTGTACATGTATACAGACTGGGCATAGATCATATCAAATTGTTGGTCTTTTAGTATGGCCTCCTCTTTAGATTGAGGATGTTTGAATGTGACGTCCTTTGCTATGGGTGGGAGGAAGGTTTTGAGAAACCAATCCAAGAAGATCCTGTTGTCAAGTTGGATTTTGCACAAACTACGACGCTGCCTCCACTCATGGATGTGGTTGGTTATATGTGTCACAGTGCTCTAGCAGTAGGATAATAGGATCTCCACCCCTTTTTCATATCTGATAGGGAGTTGGAAATACTGTAGGAACATGAAAGCTAAGGAGTTGAAATCTGGGTACTTGGCTTGTGGGAGCTCAATGTACCATTTGGCTGCCACACCTATGAGGGTGCATTGGAATAGTCTTAGTCTGATCGAGTCATCTACAAAGCTATTTGAGGAGCACCATAGATGAAATGTTATAATGTGATTTTGGGGACACTCCCCTATCTTTATTTCAAACTTGGGAATGTTTGAAGGCGGCCTTGTTGGAATGGGAGGCCAAAAGGTTTGATGGTGGATGGGGTGGTTTGTCAATCTAGCCAAATCAGGCAAGTTAAGACGAGAAAGGTATATTTGACCCTAGGTTAATGTGAGATGGGGCAGCGATGGTGGCGGGGTTTGCAAGTGCATAGTGCACCTACATGGCTGGGGATATTTGTGGTGGCACCATTGTAGATGGACCAATGCCCACAAGTGTGGTGTGAGGGATAGTGTGGATGGAAGGGACATCACCCATATGTGTGACAGGAGGGACAGTGTATGTAGATGAGGCACTGCCCCCCTGTGTGACAGGAGGGGCAATGTATGTGGAAGGTCCACTACCCACAAGTGATGCAAGTGGGACAGCCTAAGTGGTTACTATGGGTGGTGGAAGTTGACTGATGAAAGTTTGCATGACCATGCTGGGGCCACCTACAGGATTGTTAGTGACAACTTGTGGTGTGGGCATGGTTCCACTAGCTATGGCTATGCCAAAAAATGGATCCGGGTTTGCACCAGCCATGGGGATTGATGGTGCAGTATGGAGTTTTGGTTCAGACTTATATGGGTCTGAATCTGAATCAGAGGCTATGTGGCCTTCTGATGGTGTGAGAGGTCGTTGAGAGCATTTTTGATGGTGTCGGTTTAATGTCCCGAATGGTGGTGGTTCACCTCTTAGGTGTGAGGAAGAGCATGGGGGATCGATTGTGTTAGATTGTACCAAACTGGTGGGAATGATGTTTCGACCCCAATTTCAATGGCTTCCTATTGGTTGTAGGTTTTCACTCGATCACCAATACTGCCAGAAGACAGCACTTGGCTTTTTCCTCATAGGTGTTTCTACTCAATCGATGGGGGTCGTTGCTCGTTTTGCTTGGCAATTCCTCTCAGTGGCCAACTACTTTGGGGTTCCCATGGTACTCCTCACAATGATTTTTTGGTTCTAAGCCCAAGTACTTCCCATGGTTAATGAATTCAGGGACTTATGTCCTCAAAGACTACAGATTTTTTGAACTTAGTGTAAATTGATAAATTTTAAGGGCTCTCTCAGCGTCATGAGCTGAGTTGGGTTGATTATGTGGTATGGTGTATATGTTTTTCTGTATTTCTGGTATTAGGTGGCTTAAAATGGTTTATGAATTCATCATATTGTGGTAGAGTTCATGTCATTATGAATACAAGCAGTAAATAATCAGAAAGTTGTAAACAGATACAATTGTTTTTACCCTGAATGTTGATGGCCTAACTAAGTAACTACCTTATACCTATATTCTTCTTTGACCAAGAGAAGGTGTTGGGATCTCAACACAATGGGACTAATCCCATCTGTAGATCCACAAGTCACCTCTCGAATTCAAGGTTGGTCAACAGGGAGGACGCTTAGCGCCGTGAGAATCCCTCCTTCTCTACCCCCTCTACCTTCCAGGTCATCCATTTTTAATGGTTTAGAACAATATTCAGTGAAGCGCCTAGGACTATATGATTTGTGCCCTTCGTTGTATCCCAGAATACCCCAAAGGGTGATGACTAGGTAGAGGAGGAAGGGTAAGCAATATTGTTAATTTTATGTCAATTTTAGTTAAGCCACATTCATTAAGCCATTAAAAAAAATTCTTTGAATTTGCACTTTGTTTGTTCATGAAATTGCAGTAAATTAAAACAGAAACAGAAATAGGACTATTGTGCTTGATAGAGGCAGCTGACCTGCACTAACAGTCCCTAATAAACTAAAAATTAACTAAGAATTGACAAACCACCCATTTTGGGTCAAATTCGGTCAGGGGGTCGCAAAAAAAATTCGGAAACAGGCGAGGGGGTCGCACAGATTTCACAGACAGAAGTGGTCTGATGTTTTGAGTGAATTCATACCTTTCAGAGGAAAAAGGATGACTTGATCACACCTGTGAGGCCTAAAATAGAGGCCTCATCCCCTGTTCAAGCTCGATAAGTGTGACCTACCTTGGATTTGGGGTTTTTCTGATCTTGAGTCAGATCCGGCTGACAGTAACCTGTACGATGGCCAAACAAACTCAGATTTTCCTTCCAAAGGATTCGCCAACAATAAAAATTGAAAATAAATTGGATCTAAGCTATATTTGACAAGAAATTTTAAAAACTAGGGCATAAACTTAAAAAACTTGAAATTTAAAAAACTGAACCAAGGATCCTGTGGAATCGACCTGGTATGGTCACCAGTTCTCTAGTAGGGATTTCTCCTTGCTACAGGGGAAATAATGGCTCCCTTCTATCTATAGGACAAAAGGGTAGGTTCCTGCATGTGGAAAATGCAGAAAGAAAAGCATAACAAAAAGAAAGCAAAGATCAGGAAAGAGTATGGCCGTGAGCCCCTCTGTAAACAAGGTTAGGGCTTCTCCTTGGCTACTTGCAAATAACTATTAAGCTACAATAAACCTGCAAAACATGTTAGAGATCAAACCTTCAAACAAATAATGGTCAGAAAACAACTAAACTAACAAATCAAACATATGAACAAAACTAGATTATACCTCTTCTTTAGTGAAATGGG
Source organism: Pseudotsuga menziesii (assembly GCA_001517045.1). Classification (NCBI taxonomy): domain Eukaryota; kingdom Viridiplantae; phylum Streptophyta; class Pinopsida; order Pinales; family Pinaceae; genus Pseudotsuga; species Pseudotsuga menziesii. Next base: position 218,899 of record LPNX010382092.1, read on the forward strand.
CCACCATGCCCTGGCTGGAAGAAGCATCTCCCTATCTCACTCAGCAGTGGAGGAGATATGGCTCAATGGGGAAGATGAGTGGAAGAGAGGGGGATGTGGGTGGCTTGAGAGGTAAAGAGGTCTCAAGGCATCCACGGGCAACATAACAGTATGCAAGAGAGGTGTGTTTTGAGAGTGACCCCCCACCCTCCTTTTATATATTTTTTGGGGTTTTATGGTTTTAATCCCTTGGTCCGGGATTTAGCCCATTTTGGGGGATTTTAGCCCCTTCTGCCCTAAATTTAGCTCCTCTTAGAGTTTCAGGCTCCTTTTGGTGGTTTTAGCCCCTTTTTGGAGGCTTTAGCCCCTAGGAGAGTTATTTAGGCTCCTTTTTGGGGGTTTTAAGCCCTTTTCTTCATCCTTAAGCCTTTTTTAGGGTGTGGGGGTCTAATGGAGGGTCTTGAATGGGTTTCCTTGGGTGGTGTAGGCCATGTAGAGCTAAGTGAGGGATTTTTTGGGTTAACAGATGTCTTGATGTCAAACACCCAGTCAATTCTATTGATCAAAGGTCAATGATGTGAACCTATGTCAAGAGAGAGAGAATCTGTCATTGAGGCATACAGATCTCAAGGTACTAAATTTTTTTCTAAGAATATTTCCTGGATGATGAGCTGATGTCGACAGGAATAGTCTCGTTGAAGGAGGGCCATGATGAATCCCACATTGACGACACGAAACTTGGAACAAATTTCTGGAATGATGTGAATGAGGTAACCATAATACTAATGCAAAATACTGACACAGAGACTGTTTTGACTGCAGAGGTAAACTTCTTCAACTTCCCTTTGAACATCGGGCAGCATGACAAAAGACTTGGTAGCATGACTAGACCTAGACAAACACACAGTGTGACAGTGGACAATGCATTATTTTGAAAGACTCAAAGGAGTGACATGACTCATGAAAGTGGATTGCCATGGAAATAAGCTGAATACCCAATTGACTTAAATGATATGTAGGAAAGTGCCATGTTCAAAGGTAACAACAAACTACCATTTATTTTCAAAATGATTCCCTTCCCATTTTCCCCATCATGGTTGATGAATGCCTCTTTTCATTTTTACGAGTTCAAAGAGGGTAACAAACACTCGTTATAGCTCGTCCAAAGACAAGTCCAAACTCATATGTTTTATGAACCTGAGAGAGGAGGGGTTCATTCCCAAAAGAGGGTCTCTCAATGTTTAATTTAACGAGTCCAATGAAAGTTAACTTGGTATCATTCATGTTTAGAGAGTCTGAACACCCAAGGAAGAAGACTCCACAGGGTCCTTTTTTGTAAAATAGTTCATCTAAACCGAAAAATTGATAACCTATCGTCATATGAATGAATATTCAAGTGCTTTAACAAGTGTGAAGAAGACAAGATCACTCGACAATATTTTCATATTTAAGGATCCCGAAAAGAGTTTAAAGAAGACTCCATTAGGTCTCTTTTCACAATGAGGGATTTTATGAGTCTAAAAAGAATCAGAAAAATACTCAGACCTTTGATGCTAAGTTTGGAGAGCATGACCAAAGTGTCGCAATAAATGCTCAAAGACTTTTTTCGTTTTATGGTAGTGTGAAAAAGTAAAAAACAAACACCCAAAACTTTTACTGCTACCACTCTTTATCCTGCAACAACTTAAAAACAACTGTTAAAACTCTAAAATAGACGACATTAAAGGATCATGACTAATAGATTTTTAAAAACTATGACATGCCAAAACCTAAAATGCATATAAAAGTTATGTAAATAGTAAAAAACAAAAACATTTTACCATTTTCCCATAGTGGAGAGCCTTTGGAGCATTTTCTTGGCCATATTTTCAACTGCTTATTCCGGGAGCATCTACCGTCAGATTTATGCACTGTCAGTTCTAGGTAGTAGCTTAAATCTTTCTCTTTCATTTCATCCTTTCATTTTTTATTTTTGGTGGTGTTTTGGGCCTATTGGGTGAGCCCTAAAACCATGAAAGCGGGCACCGCTCTTATCCCTTGCGGGATAAGAGGTACCTCGCTAGAACCGCACCTAAAACACTTGACACAAGCGATGCCAGTCGTGGGTGAATAAAAATGTATGCACAAGCCAAAATAGAATATTTTTTATGATTTCAATGGTTGAGGATGTTTCTAATTGGCCTTGTGATGGTTTTTGATAGGTTCCCATTGATCAAAAATGGTAATATGGAAAGAGAGGCAACATGACAATGATGATGCATTTTTCGAATGAAACATGGGTTGTATAGCCACGTTGAGAGACTGCGGTCTTCTAAATTTATTTCACACACCTATCATGGTGTCACATGAGCGCCTATTAGAGCATATACTCCAGATGTGGAATCCGGAGCAATAGCATTTTGAGGTGGGTGCTCATGTATTGGCAATTGAAGTAGAGGATATCTACTTCCTGACAGACCTATTGAGACAGGGTGCTCCCATCTCTTTGGCTGGTTCCCATGGAGGGCACATCACTACCCAAGAGCTGATAAACCACCACTGTATTCCTGGAACCAGGACAACGGGGAAGAAATTTCCCATAAAAGCAGTGGTGGATGGCCCTCTACAGACAATTTTTCTTACCATGCAGAGAGTGGTGAGGAGCCAAGGGGTACATCAAGCATCTAGAGCACATATGCTCTATGTTATAGAGGCCATGGCACCCACAGTATTCAACTGGGTGGAAGCTATACTCCTTATTTTCAAGGATCGGTTGACCAAGTGTCGGCAAGGGGACCTAAAGCAGTTCAGTTTTAGTTCCATTCTAGCATGTTTCTTTTTCGAGCGGGTTCCCCATATGAGACCCCAGGTGGTTTTTATAGAGTTGAGGGTGTGAGACCCTTGCATGCTAAGATGGGTCTAGATCATGGCCTGCACAAGAGAGGGTAGAGGAAAGGTGAAGTTCGGTGACCCGTTCTTCCGATGGCTGAGAGATTAGCTCCTCATGGTGGAGGACTATGCATATGCAGGCACTGACTTCAGTGGTGACCCTGACATATCGCTCCCACCTAGTGGACAGTGGGGTGATATCAGTAAGAAACAAGAACCCTAAAATGGCAATTGTGTTTTTATGTTTTTATGTTTTATATGTTTTATGTGTAGTAACGAGACTTGAATGTTTTCATGCAGATGTCGGAGCAACGCAACCTGGGGGATCCTCCCCACTAGATAGATGAGTCAGAGCTCGCTTTGTACCACATGGAGATGATGTGACATGGGAACTAGAGGATAACCTCAAGAGGTTGACTCTAGACATCCCATATGCCTCGATCGACAATCTCCCACTGAGGTACCAGAGGCCCACTGCGGGAGTATTGGGGTTGTTTCAACAGACTACTACGTCGAGTAGCCCGGGCGGTCATGTGTTACCATGAGCATCACTAGATGATAGGGTGCATGATGTATTCACTTAAAGCAGCTAGATAGCTTCAGGAATTTGGTATGATGATTTTTTACCTGAAATCCTGAGTTCTTCAGATGAGGTCTCGTGACCTATTTTTTGTAAAACATGTTTATATATATATACAAAATTCTACTTTGGTGTTTATATGTCTCAAATGGTGAATGTATTTATATGAGTTTATGTGTATTTTATAGTTTATTTACATTGAACCATGTTTGATTTTCATGTCATGAATGGGAAATATGCCAATCTAGGATGTAATTTTCCAATGAGTCGGCAACTGCATTATATTCCCTAGGGATATGCCTATAGGTAATAGCTTCAAATGACCTCTCCAATAAATGTACCCCCCAGAAGAGATGGAGAAGCACAGGATTCCTAATGGTATAGACATGGTTTAAATGACAAACCACTAGTTGTGAGTCCATCAAGACTACCAAGTTACGAACATCTTGGGAGGCAGCTTCAGTGAGAAGACCTATGACTGCTCGATACTCGGCAATATTGTTGGTAGCAGGAGCAATACAAACCACTCCTAAACTGACCAAATCATAAGCTGGGGAGTAGAAAACCCAAGTAGTTGAGGCAATTTTCAAGGTGTGGCGGTAAGCACCATCAGTGAAGCTATAGAAAGCCATCTGTTCTGCACGACCAAAACATGGTATAAACAGATACAGGCACTAAACTAAAAACCATATTGAAAATACTTAAGCACACTAAAATTCAAGTAAGATACATATATACAAGGTACTACACAAGAAAGATCTAGGCATAGTACCTCTTTAGGTACAACCCATTGTGAGGTTGTCCTAAGGGGATTCCATCATAGTCCATGAGCTTGTAGGCCCATTTCTCTAAAACTTTGTAAATAACGAAAGGACCGTACCACATGGATTTGAACTTCCCTTTCCCTAGTTTTTCATATCTCTAATCATAGGTCAAAACTAGGTCACCTTCATTAAAGGCACAAGGTTGGACAGACTTGTCATACTGCTCCTTGACGTGTTTCTTGTGTGCCTCATTAGCTAAGGCAGCATCTCTTCTAGTTTCGTCAAGGTTGTTTAAGTAGAGAAATATTTCTTCCTCTAAGGAAGTGTCTGGGAGAAGTTCGATGGCAAGTTTCAAGGATGGAATCTGACATTGAATCAGTAAGACAGCTTCTAGTCCATAAACAAGATGGAAAGGTGTAAAACCAATAGTTGTTTTTACCAAAGTCCTGTAAGCCCAAAGAACAAAGAAAAGAATATAGTGCCAATTGGATTTATGGTCTCCAACCATTTGACGCAGTATTTTTTTCAAAACTTTGTTAATGGCCTCGACCTGACCATTAGCTTGCAGATAATAGGGCGTTGAGTTTTCATGACGAAAAACTAGCTTGGCACTTAGTTCCTCCTTCATTTGATTACGAAAATGTGATCCGTGATCAATGACTATGGACTGTGAGACTTCGAATCTTGCTATCACATGATTGAACAGGAAGAGAGTGGTAGTCTTACCATCCTCTGCATTTGTAGGAATGGCCTCAACCCATTTCGTAAAGTAATCAATGGCTACGATGATGTAACCATGCCCCCCGGCTAAGGTAAGCTTACAATGCATATAATCAATCTCCCATTTGGCAAAAAGACCAACAACAATGATAGGGTGTAACGGAGCAGGGTGGTGCGCTTTTTCAGATAAAAATGTTGACAGGGTGGGCATTTCTTAACAGCCTCGTGACAATATTTAAAGACTAAAGGCCAGAAATAGCTAGCACGAAGGATTTTATAGGTTGTAGCCATCCCAGATAGATGACCGCTACATGCTCCAGAGTGGCAATCATTCAAAACTTGTTCAACTTCCTCGTGGGTAAGGCATTGCCGTAGAACAGAATTGATAACACGTCTATACAAAGTGTCATTCAAGATGAGGTAGTATTTTGCGTGGTGACAGATATGGCGGCGATCATCATGGGATAGAGTGGGCTGAAATATTTGTGTATGGAGATAAATGAGCAAATATCCATACCATGGGTCAGTAGTGCTTATCAGGAACAGGAATTCATCCAGGAATGAATCATTAGGATCATATTCCGTCGAAGCACAGGGAAGATCACACATGAACTTAACAAAGACCAAGAATTTCTTTGATGTAGCTTTGGAAAATTACAGATCAAACTCTTGTAGGCTAACAATCCATTGGGAATACTTGCCCCCGAGCACTTGACGAGTCAGGATGTAATACATAGGGTTCTGGTTTTCCAATATAGTGGTTGTGCGGAGCAAAATGTAGTGATGAAATTTCTGAATAGCAATGACCATGGCCAATGCTAATTTCTCCATGTGTGAGTATCAAGTTTCAGAATCCATGAGATTCTTACTAGCATAGTAGATCACGTGCTCCTGACCATTGGGATTGTCCTGCACCAAAACCATAGCGATGGTAGTAGTGAAGGCAGCAATGTATAAGAGGAAATCCTTTAAATAAAATTGGGGGTGTATCACAGGTGAGTAAGTCAAAGTGTTTTTGAGATTATCAAAGGCTCGTTGGGCTTGGTCATCCCAAAATAACGAAGTTTCCGTCTTAAGGAGACGCATATAACCGTGTGTTTTCTTTGCAAAATTGCACACGAAACGGTGGAGAAATTTTTCCTTCCCTTGCAAACTTTGGAGTTCTAGAAGGTTGGTTGGGGATGGTAAGGCTAGAATAGCAGCAATTTTCAATGGATCTATCTGGATTCCATCCTTAGAAACCAAAAAACCTAACAGGTGTCCCGTCTCAATGCAAAAAACACATTTATGAGGGTTGAGCCGTATGTTATAATGACATCATCTCAAGAAAATGTCTCTAAGATGACCATTGTGGTCCTCCTATCACTGTGAATGAGCTGGAAGGTCATCAAGGTATGGTTCTACAATATGTTTTATATCATGAAACGCATAGGACATAGCATGCTATAAAGTGGCTCCAGTGTTTTTCAGGCCGAATGGTAACTTCCTGTATGCAAAGGTTCCCCATGGGAAAATAAATGTTGTCTTGTTCTGATTGGTGGGTAAAATATCAATTTGATTATAACCTGAAAATCCATCCATAAATGAAAAGATGACACTTCTGGCACAGTTGTCAATAATCTGGTCGACATGCGGAGTGAGCAAGTTGTCTTTTGAACAAGCTTTGTTCAAATCTCTGAAATCAATGCAGACTCTAATGGTGCCCTGCTTTTTATTGACAGGGACAACGTTCGATACCCATTCTGTCAGGGGTATGGGATAAATAAACCCTACTTTTAGAAGTTTTTCTATTTCAGCTGTGGATTTCCGTGGATGGACTTGTCTCAGTTTTTACCTGATGAGTTTTGCAGTGGGATAGGTTTTTATTTCGTGAACCATAATGGATGGGTCTATCCCTGGCATTTATTCGTAATACCAGGCAAAAACATCTCGAAATTATTTGAAAAGTGCTTGGTATGATTCAGATTCTTCTGCTGAGTAGTTCTTCCCAACATGAACATGCTCAAGGGTTCCAGGATTGGATGATATGTCAATGGGATTTGTTTGAGTGACGTTGCATAGGTTTCCTTTAGAATTCATGTTTTGCAACAATATAGGAGTTTGAGGTGTTTTGACAATTTTAGTAGTGAAATGGGATGCAAAATCATGATCTACCGAACTGGTATTGGGGAGGAACAAGGATCTATGGTGATGATCCTCCGATATAGGCTCATTTGTACTCATGATCTCCATAATGGACTCATCGAAAGGAAAAGTCTAGGAGACATAATCCAGAATAGGAAGGGAGAGTTCTAACCAGTAGGGTAGGTGATAAGGGTCCAAAGCCACCAAATGAAGGTCATTAGTGTGGTCATCGGAAAGGGTTTGGATAACATTGTACATTTATTCATGCGGACTCAATGAGGTGGAATCAACAATTTTTTTCCATTTGGATCATAATCTAATGAAGAAATCATATTTACTGTCACCATGTCTGTGTTAGGAGGATTTGACAGAAAAATCCCCACAAGGGAAGAATCCTTCAGCATGCCTACCCCAATCGACTGGTAAGTAGGAGGGGACTGACCTAACATAGGGATGTTATTATCCGTAGGGATGGTAACATCCGACATACATAAATTGAGCTGATCAATGGTTACAATCCTCCCTAGATGCAGAAATTGGACAGTTTGAAATACCGTCGAAGCGACAGCATTCATGGCGTAAAACCAATTTCTTCCTAATAGCAGGTTGTAATCTAACGATGCATCTACTAATTCCACTTGAATAGAAACATTTTTTCCCCCAAGATTGACTGAAAGGCCTGGTATGAGACCATGGGGTTGGAGACCTCATCCATCAAAGGCTTTCAGAGTCGTTGGTGATGTTACAAGCTTGGGAGAGCCAATAGCTTTCCAACAAGATAGGGACAAAACCTAAGTTGAAGCTCCTTCATCTAAGACAGTTCTAAAGACCTTCTTTTCGAATAATTTTGTTATGATTTGGAAAGAAATTTTGTGAGGTAGTCTATACTTATAGTTCTCAACATTGAAATGAATCAAATTAGTGTTATCCGTGTCTAAAGCTCCTAATGCGGTTAACAAGTTTTTGCATTGTGTAGGACAACTTTGGACTAATTCCAAGGTAGACATTGCACATGGTGCCTAAGCAAGATCTTCAACTACATTATAAAATTGGGTAGCTCGAGAATTAGGATTAAAAAAAACCTTTCTAAGAATACTCTTGGGTGGACGCAAAACCATGTCAATATTAGGTTTCTCGATGGTTAGGGGACCATTAGAAGAGGACTCGAGAGAACCAGTAGAGGGAGATTTTCCTGAAGAAGAATTGTTTTCTTTCTTATATATGGTTTTGTCATAAATCTGACTTCAAGTTTGTAACTAATAGTGTATGAGGACATCATGTGAATTTCCTCTGAAGAACTAGAATTTCCCTAATTAGACATGTGGTCTATCAGCTGTTGTTGAGAGGGAAAAGGATCCGTAAGAACTGCGGGTGCAGGATTAGTTTTTAGAAATTGATTGATTTCTTCATGACGCAAACACTCTTTCATGAAGTGGTCACCTCCACATAGCAGACATGGATATTTCTCTTTTCTTTTTCCTTTATCGTTCTCGTTGATGGTTGGTTTTGGATTCTCCTGTTGGTTTCTAGGTTTTTTGTTTTTAGCTTTACCTTTATTTTTATTTTTGTTGGGCATTTGTGTACTCTGAATGGAATTGACCTCAGTGAAAAAATTGGGAGTTAAAGGAGTAGGGGTGGAAGTTTGGTGTTGCTTGGCAGGTTTTATTGTTGGCGGGGGATAGATTGAACCAACAATATTGTCAATAGGGGTTTCTGTTGGTGGCTTTGCAAGATCGGTGCTTGGGTGAGAAGCTTGAAGGATCAAGTCATACAACGTTCTGGACTAGCAATATACCAAGTCCAAATATTAGGCTCGAATAATGGCTTTCTCTTTGGTAACGACACCACCCATAGCCACATCTCGAGCAATTGGAGGCAACAAAGATTTAGTAAACCAATCAGCTAATAATTGATCTGGGATAGGAGCCTTAATAAGTCTTCTCTGCCTTCTCCACTCATGGATATGGTCAGATATGTGGGTGGAGATGTTCTGTCATAGAGAATTTAAGAGATATGTACTTGTTTCATAACATATATGAAGCTGAAAGTGTGTAAGAAAGATAGTTGCCAAAGAACCAAAATCCACAAACGAATCTTGCAGAAGTTCAATGTACCATTTCACAGTGGCACCAGTCAAAGTTCATTGGAAGAGTCTTAAATGAACTGAATCATCCATTAGGGAGTTTGAAGAACACCACAAACAGAATGTCATGACATGGTTTTTTGGATCATCTCCCTGCTTCCCATCAAAATTTGGGATGTCTGATGGTAACTTTACCGGAATGGGAGGCCACGAGGGGTTATGTCAAATGGGATCATTAATCAACTTGGACAAATTAGGTAAGTCCAAAGTTTCTAGGAAAGATAACTAGAAATTAGGTTGTGTGTACTAGTAGTATTGATAGGGCATATAAGTACTAGTAGGACCGTAAGTAAACTGATAGACAGGTTGTTTTGATGAAGAACCATTGAAAGATCCACCCGCAGGGGGTTGATTTCCAAGATCGGGACCGTTAGGACCACCGGAGCCTCCAGGAGGAGGATCTCTAGGGCCTCTAGGACCACCAAGACCACCTAGACCACCAAAAGGAGGACCACCAAATCCTCCAGGACCCCTGGGAGGTAAAATGCTAGAGCCTCCGAAACCACTAAGAGGAGGGTCACTAGAGCCTTCGGGACCATTAGGAGGGAAGCCACCAGGCCCCCCAAGACCACCAGGACCATTAAGACCATAAGGAGGAAAGCTGCCAAGCCCTCCAGGACCATTAGGCCCCCCAGTGGGAGGACCTCCTTAAGGTGGTCCTCTAGCACCCCCCTGCAGTATGAATAGGTATCCCTTCCATGGCTAGCATGTAGGACCAGTTAGGTTGCCCCCATGGAGTGAAAGTATTACTAGGATCTGGAATTCCAGCATAAGGCATTCTTATAGGAGTAGGTTGTTAATTGGTATTTCCTATAGGTATTTGATGTGTTGTGAAACCATACCCCCAAGAGGATTGATTGGTTACAGGTTGTGCCCCCAAGGGCTGACCTGAATTGGATGGGGGGTTAACCACATTCGTATGGGTAGGAGGGACATAAACTATAGATTGCTCTATACTAGAGGTCTATCCATGACTAGCTACAATTATAGTGACAAGTAACATAGGTCATGTTGGGGGTTTCCCCCCGGCACTAGAAGGTATTGATGAAACAGGAATTGAATGTTGTTCCCCAGGTGCAGAAGACCCGGGAGGATTTGGAACAGACATAATATGGGAGGTGGTGGGGTTGGTAGTTTGACCTAGATTATGTGGAGTCATAGCATGATCTAGAATAGGTTCAATGGGTTTCATAGAATAATCAAGTGAGTGATATCCCACAGGCCAAGGGTCTGGATTACAAGGAAAAACTATTGAACGAGGTGCTGATGTACCCAATATGTTATCTATTTTCTTCTCAAGTTCTCTTACACAAAGAATAGTTTCTTGGTATTTTCTATGTTCTAATTCATTTGGTGAAATGTCTTCAGTAGAGGTTGGATGGGTGCCAAACGAAGCAATGGCCTGTCCCATAGAGGTATCCCAAAATGGAGCATTGGGACCATAATCTGGACGGGTAGTATCATCAACATGACCTTCCATGGGAGAATGGAATGAAATATTTCTCCTTGAAGGTTTTTGAACCAAGGGAGGACTATGTGAAGGATATGGATCTCCATTTTTTGCAACCACATTTTCTCCCACTTGGGAGTTGGTAGCATCTCCTTGGTCGATAGATTCCATATGATATTCTCCTGAAACAGGAATAAAATTAGGTGGAAAGCCCCATACTCTTCTGTACTATCTTAATTCAACCAGTTTGTACAGTTCCTATCTAACCTAGGGTCTCAAAACTAGAAAACACACCAAACTTTTCCCTACTCAAGCTATAGGCCAAACAAGCAAACTTAAATGACAGGAGGAGTTCAAATAGTCCAGTCTCTCACTAGGATTGTTAAGAAGGTGCCACTCGTGATATACCACAAGGGTATGTGCATAGTAATCTCCCTAAATGTTGTTTTCAATGTATGGCTCCAAGCAAGATGGCCAAAGGGCTTTTCTCAGATAGATAAGGTATCCTAGTGGGGTCTCTCGATATACACAATGTACGTGGGAGTTCAAATCAGTAGTAGTGTTGTCTAATACACAATCGTTCACAAGGGGCCTTCCTATATATAATAGAGTACATGAAGTACCTTTCTATATACCTTAAGGGTACGTGAAAGGCCGTTCGATATACCGATGGTATGTGGAAGAACCACACGAGTCCTGGGATGTAGTGCAGATGAGTAACGACATCTTGTACGCTTAACGATGCCCGAACACGTCTCTAGCCTATCACTCAAATTGCTATGTAAATTTTAAGCCTATAACTACCGTTAATTTTAAAGTGGACGGTCAGGTGAATGCATGGAATTTTGAGAGAAAAAGTAAAACCATGCAAATATGTAGATGCAAATATTTCACTTTACCGTTCGAAGTATACCTACTTACAGGAGGGAGAGAGAGTATTTTCTTTTCATTTTGAAAACCAAATATTCCCAAACAACTACTTTGAACAAATCAAATCCAAAGACAAGAAACACATTCCAAACTCATTTTTCTTTTTGAAAGCAATCATATGGGTAAGAGTATCTTTTCCTAAAAGAAAAACAACAAGCACTCTACATGCATATGCACTCTATTTTTTCGATTTTTCTTTTAAACATAGATAGATCTAACTTAAAACTACACTATTTTTTCTTTTGATGAGATAGTACTAATGCAAGAGAGACAAAAGAACAAAGAGAACTTGAAAGCTTGTGAGGCTAATCAAAGATCTAGTGTCCTATGCTTAGTAATAATAATGACCTAATCTCAACAAAAAAAATTCTTTTTAAAAGCAAAAAGAATTCCTCTATGGAAAAAATGAAATTAAGATGATAATCAAGTGGTTTTTATTTTAGTCTTTATAAAGGAAACTAAAAGAGATCTAACTAAAACCTAAGCTTTCAACAATTCCTTTCAGAACACAACCAACAAGCATGAAAGAAAATGAATAATAAACAAGCCTAATCTAGCTTTGGAATTCTTCAATAAAACCAATTTTAACGCAAAATTTTCAACCATGAGCATTCAGTTTCAAACAAGCAAGCCTGACAGTGCAGGAATGAAAGCAAGCAAACTCTACTTTTTGCAAAAAATGGCAAAAACAAGTTCTGGAACAAGGCCTACCTAGAACCGAACTGGAGGGGTCTTGGACATAGCAGTTCTAGATGAGCATCGCTTCTGGCTAATGAGGTTCAGGTGGTGGCACCGCGTATGGCTAACAAAGTTCAAGCGGTGGCACCACTTCTTACCAACAGCACATGTGTGGTTCCTTGAATAGATCCAAAACACAAAGAGAACAAGATTTCAAGTTAAAAATTGTTCAAATCAAGGTAAACACTGATGAATTGACAGTAAAAAACAGCATATAAGGTCGAAATAGTTTAGATCTGAACAGATCTGAAAGTTTTAAACCAAAATTCACTAAGTTGGATGGAAAATCTGATTGAAGAGAGTTAGAAATTGGAGCCTGGATTTAGACAAGTGTTCAAGGGCTGAGGAAGATCATATCAACTGAAATTTGCTTTGTTCCCCAGCAAAGTCACCATATTTGTAGTCATGAATATTGCACCTTCTACAGATAGAAGTTCTTCCTTTGGTCTGAATTGTTTAGATCCAGAACAAATGAGTGAATGACAAAGGATGAAGACCTTCCCTGAATGTTGTAAACACCTGGAATAATTCTTTGATGACGAACCTGTGTACCTGGAAACATGTCAAACAAACAAGAACATCAAAGCTACCAGAAAATTATTCACACATCCATACTAGTGACTAAGGAATCCAGTAACATATACATGTGAGATCAATACAACATATATGTGGGATGGAAATAAGCTTTGCATTAAGAAATAAATGAAGAAGCTTAAAACCATTGCCTTATTTTTGAAAAACTCCTCCACAAGACAAACACCTCATCCCCAAAAGCTCCAACTTGATCTCTTGTGCTCTCCAATGGATTGGACTAGATAGTCAATTCAACAACATAACATTACCATTCAATTCTCCCCCTCAACTATGGATATGAGCTTGTATTTATAGGGCTCAATGGATAGTAATAGTTGAGAGAATTGTGGGTGAGGTGGCACTAAGATCCTACCAAGCAAGATATTGACTCCAACTAACCCATATTGATAATGATAAGGGAGGACACAAGGCTCAAGTTCTATAAGGCTCAATAATCTTTTCTTTTTCCATTTTTACCAAGTGTACCACTTTTGTTCCCTTATGAAAAAGTGGTTTAGGTGAGAACCGCTCCAAGAACACAGCATATACATAGTTGCACCGCTTTTCTATAAGAGGACACAGGAGGTACTGAACAAGGTACCCTCATCAGCCAAAGGGAAAGCACGGTGCTAGGTTTTTTCATGTAGAATTGATATCCAGAGCAAGTTTCCACTCAAAGTTTTGGGATTTAGGGAAAACATAGGGGTTAAGGATCTCATCACATGTTGGTGACAGGATTTGGGTATAACAATCACAATTCCAGCTTCTTCTTGTATACATTCTTATCAAATCCTACTGAAAGAGATCATCTTCCTTCTTGCACAAATCCCTTGTGTTAGCACCATTTCTGGGATAACTGATTAGTAGGGGATATGACCATTAAAAGGAGGAATGAGGTTAGAAATTTCCATATCATATAAACTTTAAATATTGTTGATGAAGGTATGCAAGTGTTTGAAGGGAAATTTCTAGGTTAAGAAATGCCAAAATACTTAAGAAATGTTGATTTTTTTACCTCAAAAATACATTCAAAGGAAGAAATATGCCCTTAGTTGAATAATGACAGCAAATGAATGGCCTGGATCTGTAGCAGACAAAATTAACAGCTAAAATTCATTTCCTCCCAAGGAAAGTCAAGAGTGGAAGTGCATAATAGGAAATAAACTTGCTTATGAAAGTGGTAAGCCTGACTTTCATTTGTCATAGTCCAGATCCCACGGCTCTTAGACCATTTCTGCACAAATCGATGATGTGAAAAGAAAAGGGAGGAAATCAAAAAGTGGAAGATATAAGAGTTTGGTCATAAAGAGTTAGAACTTCTGCCTTCCATGATATGCTAGATCCAATAGTTAGGAAAGCTCCTGCACAAATCAACAGTGTGGAAATATGCAGTAGGGTAGAAATGGGAAATTGGGAAACTTAAGTATTTGGGGGTGAGAAAATTGAAAGTTTGAGTTCCTCTTTCCACTTTCCAGAAAAGAGTGGAGGCGGAAAGGAGGAAGCAAAAATCCGAGGGCAAAAAGGTTATAATTTGGATCCATGAAAGATTAAAGTTTTGCTTTCCGCTTTCCAGAAAAGTGCAGAGGTGAAAAGGCGGAAGCAGAAAGCTGGGGGCGTAAAGGTAAAAATCATGTTTTACAAAAAGTGGAAAGTCCGCTTTCCGCTTTCCGCCAGATTGACAATCCAGAATTTTTTGATAGAGGATCGATGGTGTGGAAGAAGGGAAAATGTGCATGAGTTAAATAGACTTCCTGATATGGGAAAATAGGTAAACCTTGTAGCTTTAAATGGATCAAATCAATGAATGATGAATATCTATGATGCAAATTCATTTCATCGATATAACGTGCATGAAGAAAACAACTTTCCATATTTGCGGAATCGATTAAAGGCCTGCATGTTTCAATGGCTAGGATTGATGGTGGTGTAGATCAATGGTGGAGGTGAGTTCTACTAATCTAACTAGCACGTATAAATCAAACTTTCTTATGTATGAAATCTTCAAGAGACACATCATTGGACGGTTAGGATTTAAGCAGGTAAAGATCAAAGGTCCACAATGATTCTGTCGGCTAAAGATGCAGAGAAGGAGGAACAATGTTGCAGACTGTAGAAGGTATTTCAAGACATCATTTTCAACTGGCAGGCGTGTTTCTAGGTGTCTGATTTTCTCCATTTTGGTCCATCATGCTCATCCTAGCATGCTTTCCCATTTTGTAAATCATCATGGTGAATCTGCCAGATCATAAGTTGTTAAGTTCTATCCCTAATTTTGTAACTAATTTTAGGTTTCTGAGGTTGGTCTCAGGAGCCTGTTAATACTATAAATATACCCTCAATAGAGGAATATAGGGTTGGAACCTGTGAGGTTCATGGCTATGTAAATTGAGATCTACCTTTTAATAAAATGACAGAGCTGAATGCAGGTTGGTTGCTGCAGAGATTCTTGTGTATGTCATAGTTACTGTCTATTATTTCCTTTTCTTATGTGCATGTCTTCATGTTTAACTTCTCATTATGTCTTACTTCATATCTAGAATGAGTGTATAATAGTTCATAATTCATATTGTTATGCTTTGGCTATTTTTTTAGGTTTTCACCAAGTTTTCCCACCAAAATTGATGCAGAATTCATCCTTCTGATGCTCTGTGTTGATGGATTGTCATCCTTCTTATTTTATCACCAAACCAACTACATTTTGACTGTAACCAATTTCTACTTTGCCTCTATATAATTTCCCCTACAAACTGTTATGTAATTCATTTATATGTGTTGATTCCATATCCCAATGTATGCTTTCTTTGTTTCAACCACCCAAACATCTGAATTTTATTTTGTTTGTGTATCTGGCGTTGATAAAAATCTATGAGAGATCCCTCCCTAGAAAGGAAGAGGCTAGCTTCCTTTCTTAAAGCATTTTTTTTTTACCTCAAGGTTCACCTTCCATAACCTTGGGTGTCATTCTAAGTGATAACAAACTGGCACCGTTGCCGGAGATGAAAGTGAAAATCAACCCTGGGAAAATGACAAATATTCCAAGAAGAAAGGGTTTCTATGGGAAAATAGAGAATCCTACATTTGAAAAGGTTGTATAATTTTCCCTTGAGGCTCCACTGAAATATTCTGGAAGGTGACTCCACTGGGGAGACTGGCAGCTAGAAAGACCGATAAGGGGAGGAGGGTTCAAATCTTCCCTAAGTATGAATGACATAGTTTTATATTTGACTCTTGATGGTGAACAATGGTCAAACATCAAGAATTTCATGCCTATTTCACCTGGAGACTCCATCTATGAAGAATCCAGTCTTCATATTGTTCTATGGAAGCTCCACTGGCAAAGGGGCTGCAAAGTTTGAGGAGTTGATTCAGTTTCTCCATCATTAAGATGACTTCTTGGGTTGTAAGGTATGCTCTTATGAATATGGATTCCATCCCTGGTTGTCCAAATCAAATAACTCCTATAGATTGGAAAAAAAATCTTCCAATATTCAAATATCAGAAGAATGATGACGTTGGCATTCATTTGTTTAGATTTCATAAGCAGATACATAAGCTGGGAGTTAAATTGCATGAGGATTCTTTAATGATAATGTTCATGGCTAGTTTAGAAGAAAATCTAAGGTCATGGTATGAGGGATTACCATCAGGAAGTTTATCCTGCCTTAAATAATTTCATACATTATTTTATGAACATTTCAAAGATTAGTATCCCTCTCTGATGTCAATTCAATATTGATGCACACACGATAAAGAGTTTATCGAAAATGTGAAAGATGAATACAGTGATGTTTAGTATGTGGATGAAGAGGTTTTAGAGATCTTAAATGAATACTTGGTTCAAAAATAAAGACAAACCAATTTCCATGATATTCAAGAAAATTCCCATTAGTTGGTAATGTCTTCCCTGACTGAAGTTGACATAAGCCAAAACTCTTATTCCAACAACTATATTTCTTTCCCTTAAAATGGTGATAGTTTGCAGCATTCTTGTTTATCTTAGTGTGACCAAGAAAAAAGTTAGTACTGTGAATCAAATCCTCCCTCATATCTTCCATCCCCTGAAATTTTTTCTCAAGAAAAGGATGCACTTGTTCAATCAGAAAACCCCCTTTTGCAATAGCAGTCTCTCCAAAATTATAGTGTTTATGTGGATGATTGTACAGAAAATTATGACTCTGGAAAATGGCAGTCTAGTAGTCCTTCAACATGTTCTGAAATTTCAAGTAAAGAAGAATAGACCTTGAATCAAGGTTAGAAGGAAGATATGAAAATTCAGAACCTGCTAATGAAGAAAATTCCATGGAAATCCAAGGTCAAAAGGCTGAAAATAGAGAAGATAGTGAGTGTGATGAAGGTGACAGTTTTCCTTTGTGTTATGCTTCATTTGAATTGTTGAGGTATCTACGTAAAATCTCTAAGCAAGCGCAAAAACTTAAGATTATGACATTTGCAGAAAAAGATAATGAAGAGGGAAAATAGTCATGCCATCAATCCCATCCTATGGAAGAAACAACATTTTTCCATGAGATGTCAAATCACAAAGAAGGAGATGGGAAGGATGAACAACTAGAATTTCCTCTGCATTCCAAATTTTCTCTTAATGAGAAAGAAGATCATCGGCCCAGTAGTATACATGAAGAGAGTCTTCCTAGTTTTCATTATGAAGAATGTAATGAGCACATTGAGAATTATGTTAGTGTTATTTTTAAAGAAGATTTCAACATGCATATATATGATGAATATTAGGATGACTACTTGGATAATGCACTTGAAGAACCAGCAGTCTGCAATCATAGATTGGATCACCTAGAATAAGATGAGGGTCCTAAATGGGATGTCTCTTCATGTTCTTCAAATTCAGAATGTCAAGAAGAGTACATTTCACCTTATTTTCTTGAAGAAGAGGAGGACTCCAAGTGTGATATTTCTTTATGTTTTTCAAATTTAGAAATAACTTTGCTTGATTCTATTAAAGAACAAAATGACATTTCCTTTGAAATACTTGAAAGGAATCAGGTTTTAAACTTGGAAATATTAGATGAGGAAGTTGATATCTCATTTGAAAATTGTCAGGAGCATTCTTTGCATGGTTTTCTGGAAGAACCTTTTGCAGGGTGCTAGATGAGTTGCAGTTGGAGAAGCCTTGTCATGACAAGCACTTAACAAAAAATTTTGCAGGTTGGCATGATCTAGTGGCAGAATACAAGGAGAATTTTTGTAGTGAAAATTTTGAAGGTTGTCAAATATGTTATGATCCAGTAGCTAACTATGTGGAGAAGTTTTGCAAGGATAATGGTTGGTTATGTATTTACAGCAAAGATAAATTTCTTTACCATAACGTTTTTCCATTAAGTTCTTCCTTACTATTTTTAATCAAACATGAGGATAAAATTGATTTATGGGATCATTTTCTTGATTGGCTTCACTGGAAGTCGAAAGTTACTTAGCTGGGAATTGGTGCTAAGTAAGTAGGGTAGGTAGGTGTGAATAAGCTCGACATGTCGAGCATTTCTTTTAGTAATTTTTTAGTTTGTTTCAGCATCAGTTTAGTTTTTGTTTTCAGAGCATGTTGGGGATTTCAGGAAAAGGTTGGGAGCCACCCAATAGATTTGGCACCTGGTCTATGGTGTTCTTTGCTACCTCACAGGGAGGATAGCATCCCAAGTTGGAGCCAGTTGTTAGCACCATTTTAGGGCTAACTAATTAGTAGGGATATGGCCATTAAAAGGAGGAATGGGGTTAGAAATTTCCAATCATATGACCCTTAAATATTGTTGAAGAAGGTCTGCAAGTGTTTGAAGGGACATTTCTAGGTTAAGAAATGCAAAAATACTTAAGAAATCCTGATTTTTTTACCTTAAAATGCATTCAAAGGAATAAATCCACCCTTAGTTGAATAATGACAGCAAATGAACAGCCTGGATCTGCAGCGGAAAAAATCAACAACTAAAATTCATTTCCACCCAAGGAAAGTTGAGAGAAGAAGTGGGAAATAGGTAAAAACATTTGTGTGATAAAAGTGGTAAGCCTGAGATCTTTTTTTCGCAGTCCAGATTCAATGGCTCAAACCGTTTCTACACAGATCAACGGTGCAAAAAGAAAAGGGTGGAAATAGAAAAGTTGAAGATACAATAGTTTGGTCGTAAATAGTTATAACTTTCGCCTTCCGCAATCCACTAGATCCAATGTTCGGGAAAGCTCCCGTGCATATCAATGGTGTGGAAAGACGCAGGAGGGAATAAATTGAAAATCGAGAAACTTAAGTACTTCTGACATAAGAAAATTGAAAGTCCAAGTTCTGCTTTCCACTTTCTAGAAAAGTACGAAGGTGAAAAGGAGGAAGTGGAAAGCTGGGGGCGAAAAGGTCAGAATTCACATCCGTGAAATATTGAAGCTATTCTTTCCGAAAAAGTGCAGAGGTATAAAGGTGGAAGCAAAAAGCTGGGGGATGAAAGGTTAGAATCTTATTTTTTAAAAAGTGGAAATTTTTCTTTCCACTTTCTGCCAGATCGATGGTCCAAAATTTTTTGACAGATGATCAAAGGTACAGAAGAAGGGAACATGTGCACGACATAACTAGACTTCCTGGTATGTGGAAATAAGTAGACCTCGCAGATTTCAATGTCTCAAATCAACAAATGATGAATAACTACAATGAAAATTCATTCTACTGATATAATGTGCATGAAGAAAATAACTTTACATATTTGTGGAATCGGTTAAAGGCCTGCATGTTTCAATGGCCAGGTGTTGTTCAGGATTAAGCACCATTGTAACCTAGGGTATGGGGTTACCAACTTACTACTAACCTTGCAGATAATCAGCTTTACCAGAGAATAGAAAGGGAATAGGAAGAAATTCTTGACTTACTTGATTACCAATGGTTGATCCAAGCTTGATCTTCTCCTGCTCCTCTTCTCTCCAAAGCTTCCAGGGATGCACCTCTTTCACCTGTAAAGATCAAATTCTCCAAGTAATATATCATGCATGTATATATAAGAGGTTAGATAAAAATTATATCAAATACATTCATTAACCATAATACATAAAATAGACTCAACATAATGTTGGAAGAAGAATTCTCTTTATTAACAATCAGTGAATGAGATAAGAGTACAACCCAAATTCTGAGACAATGACTCCTCTGCAACCAAAGGACTCTGAGATCTACTACTCCAAGACTTCTAAAGATATACCACCAGCATAACTTTTCTCTCCAATCTTGATTGATTAATACCCTCCCCAAGGCCTCTATTTATACTTTGGGAAATAGAGTGATTTCGAAGGTTGGGGTGGTTGAAACAATTGGGATAGTTAAGGATTAGGGCCCAACTAATTCCAATTAATCATGTTTTATATTTTTAAGGTCAAACTAAGGTGTACACGACTATTGATATAGGAAACCCACGTATGACATGCGAGTTTCTCAAAGGAAACTCACGTACATTGATGTATGCGGGTTGCAATGCAAATAGTCACGTACAGTACGTGAGTTGCAATGGAGATAGTCACGTATGCAACTCAACACTTAGAAAAATTATATAGCAAGATGGTTCAAAAGTAAAATGCATCCCAAGTCATTCCCATCTATAGTGTTTTGGAAAACTTCAATCCTAATATGTCCTTTTGTGTACCAACATAAAGAATGTCAGCACTCAGACGAAGAAGTGCCATTTGGGTTGATAACAGATGCCCCTTAATGTGTGAGGTCAAAGGGAAGAAATGGTCGAAATACATTATAATCATTTTCTTAGAGAACTCAGAGGTCCAATGGAGCAGAGGAAGTACCTAAAACAAATGCATAATAATGTCATATACAAAGTCATATCTGAGGATGCCATGTTCAATATACTGGAACACTAGCTCCTTTACAATATTTGAGTACATCATATGATACGGCTTCAAGACCACATATATTACAAAGGTGGATCAAAGCCATAATATACAATAATGATGAATCGTCAAAGATCTAGAAACTGTGTAAGTGAACACAACATAATCTTGCGCAACTTAGGCCATAGATATGAACATAAGGTCTTCGTCAAAAATCCAAAAGAACCAGTACAATCCAAGCCTTGTGAATAGATGTTGTTGAATTCAAACATGGATAGGATTCAACAAATTGTCAACCAATAGGTGATAATTGACAACTGAAGCAAAGGAATTCACCAATAATGAAATTGAATCCTAAGGTACTATCGTCAAAAACTCTAGGTCTTCGTCATCAAAAAGTGTTGATGAGAAACCATACTGTGATGAGGAAGGAAATAGATCCTCCAATGGATCACAAGAGTGACTAGGAACTGGATAAAGGAATGGATACACAAGTAATAACAGATAGAACAATGATGGAATCAAGATACACATCATATGCAGGGCTAAATCCTTGAACAGTGAGCATGACATAGAGATGACCCAAGACAGCTTTTAACTTTGCAGATAATACAACTAGATTTATCTGTCATGTAAGAGACATGATCAGATTCCCCAGGTATAATGGACAATAGGAGGAGTAAGAAACTCGAAGTGATAGCTGAACTGAAAGTGAACAATGAGACATGAGTATCAGGAAAACAGAGAGTGCTATGTTCAAGGAAGACATGCTGCCACCGACTAAGAATCAAAAGAAAAATTCTTCCTTATCTTTCCTGTTAAATTTTAACGAGTCCAAGAAATTCAACTCAAGTCTCTCTTCTTTTTTTGACAAGCTTGAAGAGAAGAGGGAATAATGCTTGATGGTGTCACTGATTCGTGGATTTTATGAGCCCAAACTAGTACATGCTCACTTGGTGTTTTCATGTTTAGAGAGTCTGAAAACTCCGAAGAAGACTCCAGGGGGGGTACTTTTTCATCCAATTTAGTCTCTTGAGGCCGAAAAAGTGTAAAACATACCACAAAAGAACTCTCTTAACTTGCGTAGAAGAAAAGGTGAACCTTTTTCGTACTTAGTCAGGGAGGTCTGAAAAAGGTTAAATTACCACCTACCCAACACTCCTTCAAGAGCAGCATATAGCTTGAGTTTTACGAGTGTGAAGGAAAGAAAGATCACTCGAAAATATCCATTTGAGTACGAGGAATGGGGCTTACAACAATAAACTCGATGTTTTGTTCTTGGTGTTTAACGAGCATGACAAATACATAAAGTACAATGGGAATCTTTTTCATGTTTACGTCTAGAGCATGAAAAAGAGAAAACTAAGCTCATACCAGGTGTTCCTTTTCCCTAAATTTAGTCCCTCAGGTCTGGAAAAGTGATAAACCTATACATGAGAATACTCTTCTCAATTCCGAAGAAAAGAGAGTGATCCTTTCTCATATTATTCCACATGGTTCGAGAAAGAGATAACCTACCACCAACGTGGATGCCCATTCACATATTCTTAACTAGCTTGAATGGACAATTTTACTTGGTATTCAAGTCTATTTTGAGGAGTTAGACCTGGGCCTAAAGAAACTCCGTAAGGGTGGGGAGTCTTATAAAATAATAGCTTGTAAAAAGAGACCAAATTGAGGCTCAATTTGGCATGAAAAAGAGCTAAGGAGACTCCTTTGAACCTATGACAAATGCAACATGAGTATCAAAAGACAATAAGTGGGTTCTAATAGAGGATACTCATGTGAGGAAAGTCCTATCCATGGAAGAACAATGGCATAAACAAGGTACTAATAATTAAAGTACATAGTCTGTGGTCAAAGTGGTAATTATAGGTTTAATATGGATTAGGTGTGAATGGAAAAATGCATGTGAATGACCGAAATCCTATCCTATATGAGCAAAAAACAACTTTAAATGACATTAGACCTGTCACATTGAATAAAAAGACATGGTATTAGTTTGATTTTTATAAAAAATATGAACTATAGGTAAAAACCCACTTTTAAAATAATATTTCTATAAATAGTTCAAAATAGAAATAAAAAACTCACCATTTGACTTTTTACCCAAAATAGACAAGTTTTACTTCTGCCTTTGATTGCTCATTGTGGACAACTCGGTGTACAATTCTCAAAACCACAAGTGCCAGGTAAAACTACACTCCATGCTCTTTCATTTGATCCAAGAAAATTTTAATTTTTGGCTAAAATTTGATGTTTTCCACCATCCTCAAAGCAGCCACGCTATGTACATGGGTATGGTATATCCACAGTCGCATACACGCGTTCTGTACGCAGGTTGCCCGAAAGCAAGTCATGTAAAATACGCAACTTGTCAGTCGGGTACACGTGTTATGTACGCCGTTTTCCTAAAAGCAAGTCGTGTACAATACATGACTTGTCCAAAGGACAGTTGCATACACTGCGCAAAGTAGGAAAAAGCTATGTAGGGCCAAAAAACCAAATTTTTTATATGAATTTAATGTTTGATAAATGGCTTGTTATCAGATTGAAACATGGTGCTTGAGGAGGGAGAGGCAGCATGAAGACATGGACCAAGAAGTGCTACGGGATGCCCCCACAGTAAATTCTTTGCGACAAAGTGGGTTTCTTAAATTCTTTTGTACCTCACCTATGCGATCCAATGTCTGTCTACTAGATTTTATGATAAACTATTAGGAGGCGCCAGTTCGGTTGTTCAGGATTAAGAACCCTTGTAACCTAGGTTCTGGGGTTACCAACTTACTACTAACCTTACAGACAATCAGCTTTACCAGAGAATAGAAAGGGAATAGGAAAAAAGTATTGACTTACCCGATTACCGATGGTTGATCCAAGCTTGATCTTCTCCCGCTCCTCTTCTCTCCAAAGCTTCCAGGGATGCACCTCTTTCACCTGTAAAGAGAAAATTCTCCAA
>LPNX010382092.1:250037-341255 GCA_001517045.1 Pseudotsuga menziesii
CAAGAGGCTCTAATACCATGTTAGTTTTTCTTAATATCTGATTAGATTATCTAGGATATTTATATGAAAGAATAACAAGTACATCAAGATGAATAAGATATAAAATATATATGAGACACAAATATTTTCATCAGAGAAACCATAAAGGAGAAAACCCCTCAAACTTCTTCATAATAGTAAGATGATCAAAAGCAGTAATAAGAAGTATTCAACAACTATCTATCTTTCCTCCTCTAACTGTCTATCTCTCTCATGAAAACTTGAGAGTGTGAGGTGTGTATAAATGAGGGAGAGAGCCTACTTATTTATACCCTTTCAATTCACTTACCAAACATAAGACTCGAGCCTACATGCCATCTCACAGGGTGCCCACTTCTCCTAGAGAGACTATAAGTACATATTGCATGATGTTACATTGGGGACTATTGCCTTGACTTACAACACATAAAACATGGGGATCCAACAACATACAATGATAATATACATCAGAATATATTCTGAATTTACAAATACATCAACAATAGGTGGTGGTGGAGGCTCCACAATTGTAAGTGGAGGAAGGATTTGAAACCTTCTTGATATACGAGGAGGTTGATCCTCCACACCTAAAGACTATATTTACATAGACCTAAATTCTGAACTATATCACAAGAAAACAAAAAATCATACCACTAAAAATGTTCTTCTAAGTATCACAACTAGGCGGGTGAAGATATACCTTCCAAAGGAACGCCTGGGATGATGAGGGCCCAAAACAGACCAGTGAAGAGTTGAAGAACAACTACTTGGGGTCCCAATACAAGATTTATGGGTGCAAGTAGTTAAATCACCAACTGGTAATGTCCCAAATTTTTCATTGGGTAACAATGGCCAAATCACATTTTCCATATTCATGAAAGTTGTCAAATGGATGCTAAAAGTCAAATAATTGCCAAGGGGGAAAATCACTAGTTTCCTAGGTTGGGGGTGGAAGCTTTGCAATTTGGAAAAAGGGGGATAATAAATGATGTTTATACATTAGAAGAGGATAAATATTTAATAAATTATCTTATTAAATAAATACAAGATAAAATTTAAGTGGCAATGGATCATGGAGACACATGGAGACTATGGGGCCCACACAAGCTAGAAAATTGGTCCCACATGGCATCCTCCTCTTGCAATCTTGAATCTATGGGAAGCCTAATGTTTTTGGATGTATTATAAGGTTAATATAATTTTCCATATACTTCATAGGTATAATTTGGGATGAATTGTAACTTACATGGGAGAGGAAGAGCCAAATGGGAGTTTCATGGACACTTGGCTAGATTCCCCTTCCATTTATGACATCTATGACACCAATGATGGAGATTCTTTGACAGTTATGACACAAGTTAGATATGAAGGCTAACATAATTAAATTTCAGGCCTGAATAGAGCATATTATATGTCTAATTTTTTATTTTGAGAAGGCCAAGAGGCTCCTACTCGAATTTGGGAGAATAGGGAAGGTGAAGAGAGAGGCCACATGGCATAGCAAGAGCAACCACACCAATTCGAATTGAACTTGGTTTATAGATGGATTTGGAACCTTAGAATACCAATAATTTTTATAAAATATAGGGATCAGCTATGAGAATAATCTTTTTTATCATTTGATGAATTTGGGTTTGTGAAGAGAGTGCTAGTGGATGACTAGTTCCTTGCCTTAGCCAATTTCGAGGGTGAAAGATTCCCATCCTAATTGGTGATTTGGAGAGGCCACTCAGGTATTTCAGGGAGATTAAATTGATTCATAATTTACAGTTTCAAGATACATGAATTTCATGGACATCTCAATATCAGCTTGTTCTTCCATTCATCTCAAGTTTTCTCACTGTATTTCAACTCTATGGAGTGAGGCGCACTTGGTGAGCTATTCGTCTCTTTAAGGGAGCTTCTCTTGATCCAGTATTTTGTATTCTGATTTAAATTATATATATTTCAAGTTCATAAATATATCAGGTCTAAATTCCAAGATATCTCATGTATTATTGTCCAATATTTAAGAAACAATGCCATTTCCCCAATACCTTGTTGTAAACTCTTGCAATCTTGATGGAATCGAATATATGTGTGCACCATTGATGATTTATGAATGAATGAACTGTAATTAATGTATACTATGGGTTTAATTTTCAGTAACTGATAATTCATGTCTATTGGGTCGAATTTCATATCATTTGGAGCAAACTAC
Source organism: Pseudotsuga menziesii (assembly GCA_001517045.1). Classification (NCBI taxonomy): domain Eukaryota; kingdom Viridiplantae; phylum Streptophyta; class Pinopsida; order Pinales; family Pinaceae; genus Pseudotsuga; species Pseudotsuga menziesii. The sequence goes on from LPNX010382092.1 coordinate 252,256, forward strand.
ATCTCGTTTCCCCAAGGGTCCAAAACTAGTTTTTTATATCTGATTGAAGGAAGTGATAACAGACATGGGAGGTCGATTGGTTATGTATATTAGTCTCTGATAATTTATTATACATATCCCATGCTTAAATTTGATAATTTTAGTGGGTTTCAGCACACTTGTGAAACCATTTCTATCATTCACCCTGGGGGGATTTGAGCCCCAAAATTGCTAGTTAAAGCATTTATCTTATTCAGAATTTGATATAGACTTGAAGAAGTAATTGGAAGGAAATAATACATCCCTGAACATTATAATTAATTTATTATATCTCTCATACACCTTTTTGTATAATTCGAGAGAATTTGGAGCTATTTGGAGTCATCTACCATTGGGGGTTGGAACCTCAAAACTACTAGTAAATTCATGGAGTTCTCTTGGATACATATTCAAACCCAAAACCACATATTATGCTTAAAATATAATTTAATTAATGTATTATAACATATCCAAGTATCATACCCACCATTAGTGAAGGTTGTACAGTGTTGTGAAGATAATTGTTCCAGGACCCAGGGGGATTTCCACCTCCCAAATTGACTAATCTTGTCCCGAAACTTATTCCCTTGAAAATTTCAGAACATAGTTGGGTATATTAGTTGATTATATGTCTCAAATATGTGTTCATATTTCCCATCACCCCTCAATACCTTCCTCACCAAGTTTTAAAGCAATTGGAGGAATTTTGGGATCAATTGAATCCATTTAACTAGAGTTGTAAGAAGTTGAATTTCAGTACATTGTGAAATAATTGAAGTATTGGTATTTTGATAAAATTTAGAAAAATGGGACATTACATTGGTATCAGAGCATGGTATTGGCACCTATTGAAGTTATGGATGTTATAGATGAATTGAATAAAGTCATTAAGGCATTTGGTGATGATATGACCAGGCAGGTTAAGCAAGAATTCGAATTGATGGCTAGACAATTTATGGGTAGTAGAATTTTCCATCATGAAGAGACACATAATACCATTTATTTTGAAGACCTTAATTATTGGTTGAATAAAGTTATGAAAAATCATTCAAATAAGAACTCATTAAGGAATAATCATCAATGCACAAGTAGGGAGGAGACCAAGGAGCTACAAATTCCTATGGGTGGTGAAGAAGAAATGGCATTACATCAAGAGGATTGAAAGTCATTCCCAAATATATTTGATAAATATGAGGAAACATCACATGAGAAGGAAGAAGAGTACCTTGAAACTATTGAATATCATTCTGAAACAAATTCTACTATGGACATGGACCAAAGGGCATCTACAGATGGATGTTTGAACTATGAAGGAGTACCTAATGATGGGTGCTCACACCTCTATGTTGGTGACATAGAGATCATTTTTGAAAGTTTTGCTGCAAGCCAAAATTCCATTAAACATGAAAATGAAGAACTTGTAGAAGTTGAAGAAGAAACAAGATCAACTTCCCCATCACCACTTGAGCTTCATGAAGTTGGTCCAAGCAAGAAGGAAGAAGATGAGGAGGTTCATTTGCAAGAGCCTCATTTTATTTAAGGGTCCCTAAAGATGAATGAAAATAAGATCCAAGAGGCCCTTAGCATACTCCATGGAACTCAAGCATTGGTATAAAATTCTTTTTGGAGAGCTACTTCCTTGGAGGAGCCATCCTTCCTTGAATACATGGATAAGATTCAAAAAGCAATGTGCAACATAAAAGATTGTCAAATGGTAGATTGTTTGGAGGATTCTCATGACATGGTGGATCATGAGAAATTTGGAAATTTGAATGTACTTGATGTGTTTGAAGATGAACTTGAAGAGATCCAAACACTTGATGTGGTGGAAGAAGAACTTGAATTGTCTCTTGATGAAGGTTATGCAATTTTTAAAGAAGAGCATGATTCCTCTACATTGGAACCAATATATGACAAAGGTTTCACACTTTTGAAGGATCTGCATGATACTAGCCATATGAATCCTTACGATGATGAAACTTCTACACTTTTTGATCATTTGGGTGAGTTAGTTCATTCTCCTACATCCTACAATTCCATGTTTTGCAGCATTAGTCTCAATGAAGTATGGGTAAAAGGGTTCTTTTTTATGGTGCCACATGAGGAGTATGAAACTCCTATATTTAATTTGTATGATGGCATGGTTGGAGAACACTCTTATTCACATTTTCAGCAGCATCCTTTGTTACTTTATGATGATGCGCATCTACATGGATGCACCTATGATATGCATTTGAGTCACTTGAAGACTCATGGTTTTTCTTGCTCAACACTTGGTTCTTTTGATGTTGGAGGAACTTCATCCAATACTTGGGTGGAGAGGGATACGATTGAGGAACATTATTATTGGTAGAAACATCCTCTATTATTTCATGATGATATACATATTCATGGGTGTATTAATCAGACTTCTTTGAGCCACTTGAAGTATTCATGTTTTATTTGCCCCTTATTTGGTTCATATTTTGGTGGATGTTCTTAATATACTTCTTAGATGAAAGAAAAAATGGCTGATTACTATTTTGATGCATATTACATTATTTAGGAGAATAATTATAGGACATGGGATCCTCACCTATGTCATTGAAGCATATTTTATTGGTCACTAGAAGCATGTATGCACTTGGAAAATGGTAGTCTACTCACTTGGAGGTATAAGCACTTTCATGATTTTTTGATGAGGCACCTCCTTGATGTATCCTTTTATTATGTTTTTATGTAATTTGATGATATATATTATGTATTCATGATGTTTGTAAGAATGCATACAACAAGATGGGATCCAGGAATTCTCTTTCCTAATGGTATTAGTTGGAGAGCACTCTTAATTTTTGGAGTGCAATGCAACCAATGGGACCCTGGGATAGTTTTTAGTCCCATTGATTCCAAATTCTTCAGAAAAAAATCAGTATGGGAGATGGATTCCCCAATTAATAAGATGATGTTAACCAGAGTAGTGCAGCATCAAGCATGGTGGTTCCTCTCTAAAATTTCCATGGAATATCAAAGACTCAAAGTGGGCAGCTCAGTGGCAACTTCAAATAATCATACAGAAAGTAGGCTCTTCAACAAACATGTTTGAAATTGCTTGAGGACAAGAAATATTGGGATTTGAGGATTTGTAATGTCCCAAATTTTTCATTGGGTCACAATGGAAAAATCAAATTTTCCATATTCATCAAGTTTTCAAATGGATGCTAAAATTCAAATAATTGCCAAGGAGGAAAATCACTAGTTTCCTAGGTTGGGGGTGGAAGCTTTGAGATTTGGAATAAGGGGGATAATAATTGATGTTTAGACATTAGAAGAGGATAAATATTTAATAATTTATCTTATTAAATAAATACAATATAAAATTTAAGTGGAAATGGAGCATGGAGACTATGGGGCCCACACAAGCTAGAAAATTGGTGCCACGTGACATCCTCCTCTTGCAAGATGGATTATAAGGTTAATATACTTTGGGAAGCCTAATGTTTTTGGATGGATTATAAGGTTAATATTATTTTTCATATACTTAATAGGTATAATTTGGGATTAATTTTAATGTACATGGTAGAGGAAGAGCCAAATGGGAGTTTCATGGACACTTGGCTAGATTCCCCTTACATTTATGACATCTAGGACACCAATGATGGAGATTCTATGACAGTTATGACAGAATTCAGATATGAAGGCTGAAATACTGACATAATTACATGTCAATACTGAAAAGAGAATCTTATAGGTCTAATATTGGAGTTGGGGAAGGCCAAGAGGCTCCTACTCGAATTTGGGAGAAGAGGGAAGGTGAAGAGAGAGGCCACATGGCATAGCATGAGCAACCACACCAATTCGAATTGGACTTGTTTTATGGATGGATTTGGAACCTTAGAATACCAATAATGTTTATAAAATACAATTATCACCCATGATAAGATTATTTTTTATCATTTTATGAATTTGGGTTTGTGAAGAGAGAGCTAGTGGATGATTAGTTCCTTGCCTTAGCCAGTTTCGAGGGTGAAAGATTCCCATCCTAATTGGTGATTCAGAGAGTCCACTCAGGTATTTCAAGGAGATTAAATGGATTCATAATTTATAGGTGCAATATACATTAATTTCATGGACATCTCAATATCATCTTGTTCTTCCATTCATCTCAAGTTTTCTCACCATATTTTAGCTCTATGGAGTGAGGCACACTTGGTGAGCTATTCATCCCTTTGAGGGAGATTCTCTTGCTCCAGTATTTTGTATTATAATTTAAATGCTATTTATTTCAATTTCATAAATATATCAGTTCTAAATTCCAATATATCTCATGTAGTATTGTCAAATATTGAAGAAACAATGTCATTTCCCCAATCCCTTGTAAACTCTTGCAATCTTGATGGAATCGAATATATGTGTGCACCATTAATGATTTATGAATAAATGAAATATAATTAATGTATACTATTGGTTTCATGTTCAGTAACTGATAATTTTTTTCCATTGGGTCGAATTTCATATCATTTGGAGCAAACTACATCTTGTTTCCCCAAGGGTCCAAAACTAGATTTTTATATCTAATTGAAGGAAGTGATAACAGCCATGGGAGGTCGATTGGTTATGTATATTATTCTATGATAATGTCTTATAAATATCCCATTCTTAAATTTTAGAATTCTAGTGGGCTGCAGCACACTTGGTAAGCCATTTCTATCATTCACCCCGGGGGGGATTTGAGCCCCAAAATTGCTAGTTAAAGCATCTATCTTATTCAGAATTTGATATAGAATTGAAGAAGTAATTGGAAGGAAATAATACATCCATGAAAATTATAATTAATTTATTATATCACTCATTCACCTTCTGGTATAATTTGAGAGAAATTGGGTCTATTTGGAGTCATCTACCATTGGGGGTTGGAACCTCAAAACTACTAGTAAATTCATGGAGTTCTCTTGGATACCTAATCGACCAAAAAACCACATATGATGCTTCAAATATACTTTAATTATTTTTTAATAACATATCCAAGTATCATACCGACCATTAGTGAAGTTTGTACAGTGTTGTTAAGATATTTGTTCCAGGACCCAGGGGGGGTTTCCACCTCCCAAATTGACTAGTCTTGTATTGAAACTTATTTCCTTGAAAATTGTAGACCATGGTTGGGTATATCAGTTGATTAGATGTCGGATATATGTGCTCATATGTCCCATAACCCCTTAGGACCTTCCTCACCAAGTTTGAAAGTAATTGGAGAAATTTTGTGATCAATTGAATCCATTTAATTAGAGTTGTAAGAAGTTGAATTTCAATACATTGTGAAATAATTGAAGTACTGGTATTTTGATAAAATTTCAAAAAAGGGGACATTACACAACCATCCTCCCAAATTATTGCATGGGGTTTCCTCCCACATTTTTCCTAGGTGCAATGGAAATATCCTTCCACCAATCACATGTGTAAGAAAACTAGGTCAAGATACTAAGGCTACCAGATATACAAGAAAGTTTCAGTGGAACAGTCATCGTTCTGACTAATGTGCATGGAAAAGTTAACAAATATAAAAATCCAAACAACACTGGCACCACACAAGGCCAAGGGTGGTATTGAATGAACCCTCAAATGCACAGCAATCATGGTGTATGCTTAACTGAGTGTTGGAGGCGTATCTCCGCAAATGCACGAACTCATGCTTGACACCTGTATTAGAGGAGATTTCCATTTTATCTTCTTGTAAAATAGGATTTCCTAAGTGACAGGCCACTATATGTGATTTTCAAATGGTTTTGTATAGTTATAGATATCCCTAATTCAAAACCCTAGCCTAAGCTAGTTGGTGTGGTCCCTAAAAATAAAATGTTACTAATGAATTTTAAATTATGAGCATTCTTTTTAAGGCTTGTTTTTAACTCAAGATAATGATCGTGAAACTTATGGTTTTTTTTACTTGATTGTAAAGCAAAATGTATCATGTAAAATGTTTCAAATTAACATTGATATTTTAGTCCTCTTTCCTTTTACAAAATTAATGAAATTTGCTTACTAAACTTTGGAATCAAATTATTTTATTTTTTCCTTTTCTTTTTGAAAACTTGAAAACAAATGAAAAATGTGTCTACTTAAAACTAGTATGTAGCTAGTTGGTTTGTTTTAGTATTTTTCTTTTCAAAATTAAAATGAAATATGTGCACTATACACAAATGCAAGTTAGAAATATGCACAAATGTATACGGAAGACGCAGACTTTAGATCTCATAAATATAACCTTTGATTAGCATGCAAAGTTTGAAAACCCCCTACTTGGACTGAACTACTCAAGTTTTAAAAACCAAGTTAATCCAAAGCGTGGAAGAAGAAAACTCATGTTGAATAATTAAGCAACTGGATTGTAATTGGAAACCAGCATCAATGGGTATTGAAGACTTAGAAATCACCTACACAACTACCAAGTATATGCTAAGAGGAGAGACCTAAAGGGTCTTAAGAAAGAATCCAACCTAACTCAATAAAGAGGGATTACAACATAAAAAACATAGACTTAAACAAGTGACATACCCAAGCAAACTCAGTAAAAGGTCTCAGAAGAATCATATTATGAAAAAATAGACTTTTAGAACAAAACCCTATCTTTTACACAACCATATTCAGGAAATATGCAATGTTCATCAAAAAATATGTGTACCATACGCTTTTGTGTTATGGAAAACCCATGTATTTTATGAGAATACGCAATTGTAAGTATAGCCTATCTGCGAATTCCTAAAAAAAAAATTTAAAAAAATAAATAATGTAACTAAAACAATGAGCAATGAGCAATGAAGTTGGACTGACTAAATATTTATGAATGCAAGGCATAGATAGGACCAGGAATTGACAAAACTAGAAAGAAACTTCAATCAAAGAGACCCCAAAACATAAAGACTCCCCAACGGAGTCACCAGTTCTATTGTTACGAAATATATCCTATGGATGGGGTTCGAGGCCACCAACACACTAAGGGTTTACTAACAAAAAAATAGGATCACAGGCATATTTTAAAGAAGAAGAGATGAAGGATTACACCTTGTTATGAAGGTCGATCCTAGCTTGGTCACTTTTCCCAAATGCTATCTAGCTCCCAATCTCCAACACCTGCAACAAAGAAGATAACCTTCCTCAAAGCACCTTTAATTGTTATAACATATTAGACATGAACACATATAATGATTTCAACTTAAATCAAAGAAAAATATAGATGAATACCCAAAAACAATCGAAGCATGCATTACACTTTGATGGAAGGAAAAGACATTTCTTTATTGATAGATTTTCTGGAAACATTACATATCCTCTTCCTGATCAAGCTTCTATGAAAACCTAGATCTAAGTCCTCTTGCTCCTCTCCTCAATGGAAATTCACTTGACATGAATTTTCTTCCAAATTTGGTCCCACTCTCCTCTATCCCTTATCCAATTTTTATAGTCATTTGGGATGAAGGATTTCGAGGCTAGGATAGTTAGGAAAGTTAGGGAGGTTTCAAAACTGACACCGACTTCTGTTTGATTAGTTATCTTTTTTTTTTTTAACAAATCGTAATGGAATACAGTGCTTGTATTAAATTTGAGAACCACAGATCTATGGGCCAATATGAGAGCTATTGGAAAGGAATTATACAGTGGAATAATTGACATCAATATACACGGGGAAAAGAATTCATGACACAAATTTCAGATCAATCAGACACGGATTTCTCAGATAATCACAAAATTAATCCTCATCCATTAATTAGTAATACAATGGTAGTACAATAAATAGAATTTGAATATTGTGGATAGGATTTGAATCTACCAACTCTAACTGACTGTTTAGATAACTCAGTGTGGAAAAATCACAGTTAGAGCTCACTAGTCTAACTCTGGATGACTAAATCAATCTACAATCGGTTAACCAATGAGGTAGGTTGACAAAAGGATCCATACTCCCTGCATTCATGCAAAACTGGTGTTAGGCTAACTGATAGTGGTCTAACTAAAAATAACTAGAGAATAACTCAACATAACTTCTTACCTACCACAACCAACTGAAGGTGACTATTGGTGGCACTCAAAGTGGGATCCTATAATGTAGGGATTGGTCCTAGAGGCACATAAACTCATGTATAAAGATGCAGTAAGTGGCAGATAACCATTAGGTGTGTACCCCATACTCTAGTACAGTGATAATAACTTCCTAAGTTAGGAAAAATGACCAATAGACTATATTTGATCAACTTAGGATTGAGTAATCCTAACACCCTCGATTAATCCTAACTTTGGACAACTTGGGTTATGGAAACTAGGCCAAAAATCACCCATACAATCTAAATTAATAAAATATTGGTTAATAAAATAAGGAAAATCAAGAAAAACTCATGGGAATCCCCCCCCCAGAAAATAATCAAGTAATCAAAAACAAGCTTCCATACTTCAGAGAATTTTTTTCTCTTTGAGCAAAAACTTGTGAAAATAGTGCTATAATTTGCAAATTTGTGGAGCATCCATGTAGAATCATGATTCTTGTGTGCATAATCATAGTGGGACTGTGCATGTGAGCTTTTCCATATTCTTCCAATATGATGATAGATAGGAGAAACAATATCACCTTTGTCTCTTCTTTTTGGACGAATAATGACTTGATCCAATTTGTACTTTAGTGGGTCAAATTGTGGATCAGTCCTTACCATCAAGTAGCATCTTTCAAGAATATTTTTGTACCTCACTGAAGGAAGTGCAACTGAATGAGAGAGTGCAACATGTCCATTCTGATATTGGGACCTCGTTCTTCTACTGTCGCATGGATCCCTAGCAACATTCCCAGCTTCTTAAATGATATTTTGGGCCCATTTAGGCTTAGGCCACTAGTTTGGAATAGAAGTCGAATATGGATCTAGATCCTCTTGAGGTTCAATATCAATATTATCATATGATATTGTTCCTCATCTTCTAAATCTAAAAATTTATACAATACATCATTAACAAAAGTTGTATATAGAATGTTTTTACCTCCCCTTTCGAATGGAAGTTGATGTTGTACTGGATATAAGTATGGAATAAAGTGTGAGAATTCATATTCCTTTGAGGCATGGCTTGAAAAACCCTTCATTATAATCATCCCAGCTGAGATATATATGATCTCCACTGATTCAGGTCCAAAAAATACTCACTTTGGTGAGCTAGTATGTGTCATCTTGTATACAGATAACAAATTTCTAGCTAAGGAGGGAGCATAGAGTACATTTCTAACACTCCATGATTTAACTTGATAGAACCCTTTCCTTCACCTTGAATTTGGGTATCATCACCCATGTGAATATTCATACCATATGTATTTTGTAATGAAGAGAATGATTCTTTGGATGCAATCATATGATTGGAGGCTTCTAAATCAATGAGGAAGGCATGTGATTTTGAACAACTAGCCTTCAGTGCATGGCATCTCTCATAATGATGTTTAGTCTCTTCTCTAGAGTCATTATTTCTTGCTCATTTAGGGAGGGTAATATTGTGTTGCTCAATGATTTTTTCAATTTGATAAATGGTATTCTTCATAGAAGAACTTTCTACATGAAATCCTTTCATACAATAAGAACATAGAGCTTTATTGTTTTTCTTCTTGGAACCTGAGGCTCCATTGGAATATTTTTTATTCTCCTTTGGCTTCAAATCAATATTTTTGGTCTCGTTCCCATTTTGCTTCCCTCTTTCTTGCACATTTCTAGAGTCTCCAACTAAGAGGGCTATATTATTGGAGGCATTAATCAACACTCACATCTGAATCAATTTGTCTTTCTCCTAAATCAAAGACTCGGCAAAAGTATCTAGAGAAGGGATATTCCAATTTGGAATGGAAAGTGGAGACAAATACTAAGAATTCTGAGCCAATCTTGCTCATAATTGATAGCACAAGCTGCTCATCTTTCCTTTATATCCCACAATGTTTGCATTGAAGTACTAGAGCTTTGTATTTTGAAAATAATTGTTGAATAGTCTTGAAATTATTGGGTTGTAGTGCAATGAGTTCATTCTCCAGAATATGGCCTCTAAGCTCATCTTGTTTTCCAAAAAAAGATTCAATATTGTCTCATGATTTATTTGGACTTCTAAGTCCCTTAAGGTGAAACAAAAGATCCCTGGATATGTGAATGCACATGAATCAAAAGGCTTCATCAAGTCAATTCAGAAACTTGGATTTCTCAATATATTGTTGGGGCTCAACCTCTCTTCTCATTGTCATCCTAAACAATCCCTTGTTGTGCAAGTCCATCTACCTATCTTCCCTCGAATCAATGTAATTGAAAGGTGTAAGTATTATGGGTGTATTAGCAAAAGCATTCTCCATTTTTTTGTTTTTTATCAGTCAGATCTTTCATAAATCTACGTAGGTACCTACAAAAAATCACTACAAAACAAACCAATTCGCAATCATATGGCAGTTTTGTTAGAATTTCATAAGATTATGGTAGTATATATTAATTGTATTTATCAATAGGATCACTAGAATATAGACAAAGCACAAAACAATAACATGAGTATTTTAACCCTGGGAAACCCAAATGGGAAAAAACCCAGCAACCTTTGTCTAGAGATGATAATTATGAGATGAGAGTACAATGAAGAAGAAAGAGAAAATATGGAAAATATTTCCAAATATAGAAACCCTGAAAACAATCTTCTTCTAGAGTATATGTGAACTTCTCTCTCTCCCAGAAAATTGCGAACTTCATTGTGTTACTGTGTGGAATAATGAAGAGGGGCACCTCCTATTTATACATATTTTCCACTAATATTTTAACTAGGGTCGACTTCTCTTGGGGGAGAAACATAATTTTTATTTTATAATTTTTATTTTGTCTTTTCTTTTTCTTGATTTTCTCCCCAAGGTCTACATTGTTATTCTAGGGTTTGTATGATTGATTACAATAAGTTCATCTCCCATAGGAGGTACAATACAAGAACAATAAGAATAGCTTCCAAAGTTGCACAAAATCCAACACTCCCTCTCAACCAGGAAGGTATTCTTCAGTCTTCATCAGCATCATGATCATCTAGGTTTCATCTACACATCTATGTTGTCTCTATCATATTTAAACGTATTGAAGGTTGTCTTTATGAATTTGTTCTATCCAGATGTCTAAGAGAAAATATCTTGCTACATATATGTCTCTACTGCTAATGGAATACTTCCATGCCTGGCTAGAGATATTAGATGAGAAAATGTGTACGACCATCTACTACTTGTTCATCTCATCTTTTGATGGGGTACTCCCATACTTGGATGAGAACCTAAACAAGTAAATGTGCATGACCATCTACTACATGTTCGCCTCATCTGTCAATGGGTTACTCCCATACCTAGATGCGAACTTGAATGAGTAGAGTTGTATGTGCAATCACATGACCAACTGCTACATGTCCGAGTCATATGTCAGTGGGAATTATCCCATACCTAGTGTTAGCACTTGTGCTAATTTTTTAGTTATGTATAAGCATCTGCAGTGTTTTCCTTATATAGAGGGGTATAACCAAAAACTTTATTTGGTTGGCATGTTGTGAGGTTTCTAGGGTGGTTTATCCTAAACCTGGGCACCAAATATAGGTTATCCCATGGCCAATGATCTTGGAATTGGTGAGCCAATATTAAACGATGAGCGGGATCATCCTACAGATGAGGAAGTTGCACAGACCAACAGTTATCAAGGGAATCACAAGGGAATATAAGTGTGAAGATTTAAGCTATAAAGGCATGTGAAATTCATTGTATTCCCTGCGTCCCAATGATAGAAATGATGCTTGGCTCAAATCAATGTTATAGCGGATTTCACCACTCTAGGTGAATCACACATTGTATGGCCTTCCCCTATCCCGCTGCAGACTCATTATTCCCTATGGACCATTTATTGTCTTTTGATGTATCATTGACCATCCCTAAAAACATTAGAAAAATGATATACGCGGCCTTTTCCCCGATAACCGCGTACATACGCGGATATTCCCTATATAGTCGCGTACATCGGGATGTGTGCATAATCCAAAACTGTTGGACCGTTCCTTGTCTTGAATCTGACTCATATGACTCCTGGCCTTCCATATGCCTTGAGATCGCACGGATTCGACCTTTCAGTATCACTTTGGAAAGCTATATAAGGAACCCTTTGGTACATTGAAGAGGGGGAAAAGAAAAAGAGAGAATTGAGAGTACCGAAACTATAGTCCATTGTTGCCAGAACTATACTTGAGTCTGCATCCCTTTGTCCCTTTGGAGCACTATTGTGTTCTTCCCAAGCTTGTATTTGTTAGTGAGCTTGCTATCGGAGTGATGGAGGATTGACGCGGTGGAGGCCCAAGTGGGGGGATTCAGTTTCTCCGGTTCGCAGACGTGCCGTCAGAGGTTGTCACTTGTAATCTCTGATTCATATTAATAGAAATATATTTTCCTATCCAGTAATGTGTATTTGAATGAATGTTGCATCCATTGGAATATGTCAAATGCTTATACATTATTGATTATATATGCTAGAATAGATCTAACACCATGAAATATAGTATGCTTGTATTGTTTACTTGTTGTTGAGGATGTGCTATAACAATTCAAGTTGAATATTGGAAAGCTCAACGGGGATCTACTTCAGCCGTCCGGAATAAGGTACGAGGTTCGATCCTTTAGTGTTAGATGGTTTTAATTTCTATTGCATATTGGGAAAGATTGATTTCTGGAGTCTAGCTGTCTGTTGTGGTACCCCAAGCCATAGGAATTTCTCTCCGTAACAGAATTGGCGACTCTGCTAGGGATGTCCCTTGTTTTTATTTTGGGGTTTACGGGCACAATGGGCTTGATATTATTGACTTGCTCTCTATTTCTCCTTGTTTCTTTGTCACATTTTATAGTATGTTCATCCATTGACACTCCCCTTTATTTGTTTGACCTGTGGCCTGCTTTTTACCACTGCCTTCTTTGTATACGCAGGTTTTTGGCCAAAAGTCGCGTACATACGTGGATTTTTGGCCAAAAGTCGCGTATACACGTAGATTTTACACTAAAATCCTTTTTTCCACGCAGGTTTTTGGCCAAAAGTCACGTATGTGGGCCTTCCCATGCGGGTTTTTGGCCAAAAGTCACGTATATGTGCTTTTCCACGCGGATTTTGGGCCTAAAGTCGCGTACATACGCAGCTGTTCTTTATACAGTCCCGTACATCCTCCCTTTTGGTGAGTTTGATGTTGGGGGAAGTTGTTGGGTGGGTTGTGAGTGTGGTTGGGTCTTCCTTGGGTCTGATGTTGTCTGTTGGATGCCTCTTTTGTGACCAGAGACCGCTCTTTCATTGATTTTTCTTTGAAAGTAGTTATAGTCATTTTTCCGTTTTGTTTTGCCATTAGTGCATTACTCTTTTTGTCTTGGTGTCTTGCTGGGCTTGTCTTTTATACTTGCTACAGAGACTGAGAGTTTTAGATGACTTTTATTGCATTTTTCATTCTTTTATATTGAAAAATACGAAGTAGTTGCACTCTTAGTTACATATTAGATATGGATTTGTGGAGGTACTTGCATTGGATTGCTTGGATGAGAGTTGTGTTTAGGCTTTCATATAGGAAGGATTGCATTGGCATTCGGAAAGAAATATATATTTGTGCATCTCATGTAGTGGCATACCCTATTTTTCATTTGACAAAGATTGCACTTAGCATTTTTTGTTATGGTGTGCATATTTATTTCACTGCTGAGTCATAATGTCATTAGTTGCACGGCCATTTCCCTTTGAGTAATTACAGCCAATTAAAATCAACGCTAAATAAAATGAGTTACACTCTTTTCTTTTCTAGGGTGCACCAACAAGCTTAGGTTTTAGGATCTTGGAATAGTTCATTGAAAGTTAATTCTCCAAGATCACTAAACTACAACAACTAGGTGTCTGTCCAGGGAGTGTGTGAAATCCTTTATATAACCAGTGTTCTCAGGAAGCTCCTCTCAAAAGGGAGTCAAGCACGAGTCAGTGTGAGCAATTATTGATTGGGATGACCCCTAGTCATAACTGAGTAGCACCAGCGATATTTCCAGGATTGTATTTGTATCTGGGGGCTCTTTCGAGAGTTTCAGGCTTTGCTACCCTGCCCATATGGTCAATCCCGCCTGCGACTGTCCGCCTGAGCGTTGATTATATTGAGATGACCTTAGTGACCTTACCTAGTATATCGAGGGGGTACGTGTAGAGGTTATTCTGCATGTGTCCCGGCCAAGTTGGGGTCGGACAGCATAGTCTCTTTATGCGTTGAAGCTGAGGGCCACTATAATTGGTTACCTACCTCCGCTTGTAGTGTTTGGGAGTTTCGAGCCTCTCCTAGGCGAGACATACCAGCTACATTCGGGAGCTCACATATCCTCCCCTTGGTTTGCTTGTATTTTGGCTGTAGATTTTCTTAGGAGTGTGCTCTTTGTGCGCTATTTGGCCTTTGGGATCGTGGTTACTTGAGTATATTTATGCTCTCTTGAGTTTGGGTCCTTTTATTTTCAGCATGCCTGATATCCTATCACTCGTCCTTGGTCCTAGTATAGGCACTGGTGTTAGACTTGGGGGCATCACAACCCCTTACCGTGCTCGTTGATTTGGGAATGGTCATATTCCATCCTCTACTTCATTTGTGGAGGCCTTTTATTCCCTTTGCTCGGTCTTTACACCAGTGGTCACCCTCATGGGGGGTGGTAGTGGATGCGTGAATTTTGGGTCTACACCTTACTTTCCTTTTTATGTCCCATTGTTCACCGCATTGTTTCCTTTGGTTGCTATTGTCATGATCATTCCTCCCTATATCCTATAGTTTGGATTCTATATTGACTATTTTGGGATGTTTTGGACTAATATGGTTGTCATGTAGGATCCAATTTTTGTACTCTCTCTCCGAGGTTTGGACCCATTCGTTCCTATCACAGGTATTATGTCTGAACTGGCATATAGGTTAGGATATCACATCTGTTTGCATTTTGCATGACCTTATGACCATGTCACTATATCCTTAGGTACGAACCCACTCTATTATGTCACGGAACCTTCTTGCTGCTATAGAAGTGGCATGATGTGAGTGGTAGAGACTCACCTTACATGGGTACCCTAGTTAGTGTCTTATTTTCATTTGGTGCCCATGCCGATGTTTCCCCCTTTAGGGTGTGGGAGTCTGTTGTATAGTATTTCCATGACATTTAGCAAGAGCCTCATACTCCTCTTGATCTTATGCTGGCCTATATCCCCCCGGACTCCCCTTATATCAAGTTGTGAATGCATTATCATGTGCTTTTCCTGTCTTATTGAGCTTTATGCCGGCTCCCCTGACATTGTGTTTCAACCATATAGCCCGAGCTTGTCTCATGTCTATCCATGCAGAGCCTTTATTTATATCTTTCGCAGCTTGATTCCCTTTTACCGGGAGGGGATTTTCCCCCGAGTGTCGATATCCTACACATGTATCCTTGCATTGAGCATAGGTATGTTCCACTGCTTGGAACTAGTTTGTTTGCATTTATGACACTCGTCTCCTCCTAGTTTGTAACTATAAAGCTATTTTATTCTTTTTTCAAGCTTTTCAAATAACTGAAAAAGACCAAAAAAATCAAAAAAGCAAAAAGCCGGACAAGAAAAGATATTATCTTTGGCAGCTGTCGAGTCGTGTCGCCTTCGAACAGAGCACTATATATCACATCCATTGGTTGGGTTATAGTTTGACTTTAGGATCTGTACTCGTTATCTGAGTTTTATCTCCACCGACTGGTTAAGCTTCCAGTCCCTATGGAGCCTCTATTGATGCCTCCTGCGTCATAGAGATGTCCCAGTTTGTATATCGAGTCTATGCTACCTTCATTCAGTCACCATATGCCGTTATGTTCTTGTTCGAAGGAATTTGAAACCTGAGTTGACCATTCCTCAGTTATCTTGACTTTGCATGTCGGCCATTCCCAGTACAATTACTGGTTCGTGCACCTTATGATCGAGTTCTTCCATATTATATAGCCTTGCTGAGTACCTCGTGTTGGATGAAGGGGGATGCCTTAATGCCCTCCTTCCAATGGATTTCATCCCATCGACTTCAGATCATTTATTCTGGGATTGGAGTCTAGAGTCATTTGTGAGTGCCTTGAGACTTACAGTCATCAGTGGCAGGTTCTCTCGCCATCGACAGTTTTGGGAATACATCAATGTCCCCTGATCGATGGATTCTCTCAAGTGTTCGACCTCAACACATTTATTCACACTTGTTAGTTTGCACTCTAGTACCTTGATTCCCATTTTCATTATTGGTGGGTGATCTCGCATCTGTTAACGGTATACATCAATGACCGGTAATCAGACGATGGAATACTATGTTCGACCTCGACACCTCTATTCGCATGGTAGGACATGTACTCGTAGCGGTTTGTGTAGAAGACCTTCCAGATTGGTGGCATCCACTATATGCTACCTCCTTGATCGTGCCAGTGTTCATGAGATTTCAGCTCTCGTGACTTGTTCCAGTATATGTCAGATATTTCCAGCCACTATGGAGATATTGAACTGTGATATATCTTCAGCCTATGTGGAGATCATTGTACTTTATATATCTTCATCATGGAGATTCTAATCTATGTATATTGTACGTGGCGATGACCACATATGTTCTATCATGTTTCATGCCTATTCATGGCCATTGTACTCTTATGTATCCGGGACTGCTCTATGTACTTGCAGTTATATGCAGAGTTGTATTATGGTATTATACTGATTGGGTGGCTGGTCTTCCATTTGGGTACCTTCATCACTTCACTTCTAGGATGGACTTATAATGTATTTCGGCCATCGTATAACCCCTCTGATCTCATACATTAGGGGGAATCTGTTATAGCGGATTTCACCACACTAGGTGAATCACACATTGTATGGCCTTCCCCTATCCCACTGCAAACTCATTATTCCCTATGGACCATTTATTGTCTTTTGATGTATCATTGACCATCCCTAAAAACATTAGAAAAATGATATACGTGGCATTTTCCCCGATAACCGCGTACATACGCGGATATTCCCTATATAGTCGCGTACATCGGGATGTGTGCATAATCCAAAGCTGTTGGACCGTTCCTTGTCTTGAATCCGACTCATATTACTCCTGGCCTTCCATATGCCTTGAGATCGCATGGATTCGACCTTTCAGTATCACTTTGGAAAGCTATATAAGGAACCCTTTGGTACATTGAAGAGGGGCAAAAGAAAAAGAGAGAATTGAGAGTACCGAAACTATAGTCCATTGTTGCTAGAACTATACTTGAGTCTGCATCCCTTTGTCCCTTTGGAGCACTATTGTGTTCTTCCCAAGCTTGTCTTTGTTAGTGAGCTTGCTATCGGAGTGATGGAGGATTGAGGTGGTGGAGGCCCAAGTGGTGGGATTCAGTTTCTCCGGTTCGCAGACGTGCCGTCAGAGGTTGTCACTTGTAATCTCTGATTCATATTAATAGAAATATCTTTTCCTGTCCAGTAATGTGTATTTGAATGAATGTTGCATCCATTGGAATATGTCAAATGATTATACATTATTGATTATATATGCTAGAATAGATCTAACACCATGAAATATAGTATGCTTGTATTGTTTACTTGTTGTTGAGGACGTGCTATAACAATTCAAGCTGAAGATTGGAAAGCTCAATGGGGATCTACTTCAGCCGTCCGGAATAAGGTACGAGGTTCGATCCTTTAGTGTTAGATGGTTTTAATTTCTATTGCATATTGGGAAAGATTGATTTCTGGAGTCTAGCTGTCTGTTTTGGTACCCCAAGCCATAGGAATTTCTCTCTGTAACAATCAACAGTAGATAGGAATTTAGCACCGCTAACCTGCATAAGGGATAACGTACATTATGGTCCCGAAGTCTGGTAGGGCATGTCCACCCCAACAGTCATGATTTCAGCAAGGTATAGATATGTGGTGGAGATGTATTTCGCAGCAAGAAGAAGCACAGAAGACAAGGTGGCTAGGTGATGTGAAACCTCGTAGGGCCTAAACCTTCAGACGGTTGAGATCGGGTGAAGGGTTGGATCAAAGGCCCAAGTTAAGTTTGCGGTGAGAACATACATGAAGGTGTTGAGTCCTGTAAAATCATAGGTAACAATAGCTAGGGATTCTCCCCAGTAAATGTTCCCAACTAGCTCGTTACTATTTGGTATGGGCAATCCGTCCGTTTTACGATCCGGCTACCATAGTTCAAGTAACAAAATACAAGGTTTTACCGGTTATGGCCCGGTCCACTGTGTATATTTTTAGTTTTTCAATTTAAGTATGATATGCAAGTGCCTATCTAAAAATGAAGATTGATAGAGAATACGAGGAGCAGTCACAATGTGATGCATAGGTTCTTACCTCTCGTCTTAACTATCTCATCTAAATCACACATAGCAAGAAACTAAAACTAACTATCTAACCTATCCCTAGGGAGCAAGATTATCATTTATCAATGAGTAATGTGTTTTTACACATGCATTAAGAAAAATCACAGATAGTTGTTACTTATTTCAAAACACATGAACATTAATAGATATATAAACAACAAGATAACTCGTTGTTTATGAAAATCCTTCATTACTCACATTGGAAATTTCATAGAATAAACTAGAGCGCATTCATAACAAGAACATAGGTTCAAAGAGTTATAACGATCTCACAATTAATGGACACAAGCTGAAAACGAAATAGTTCACATTCAACAAATCCATAACACAGCATTTGAAACCTTCCACCAAGCTTTCTCCAACAGGAAACTTGTAATTCTTTATTGCAAAAGGAAATAGTTATTCTTACAACATACTCTCACAAATCTATCTGGGAAAAAGTTCTTTCTTACATCTAACTCTCCTATATATATACAAAATAGAAAAACATTTGGGTTGCCCCTTGTGACATTTGGGCTCCCCCCCAACCTTTTAATCTCACAATTTTGTCTTTTAGTGAGTGATGTACAATACGTTACATTAAAATAAAATTTAATAACACTTTTAAAAAGTTAGAACAGCTTGGTTGTTGATGAACTTTTCCCAAGCTTGTGCCTCTGCTACTATCGATCTGTTAAGATTTCAGACCTTTACTTTCTTCTTCTCTTTCTTCATTTCTGCTTCTTTTCTTCTGCTTTGCCTTCTAGACATATCTTCTCTACAGCAGAAATCACCCTATCATGAATAACCAAAAAATGGTATCAGCCCATTTACCTTCTCCGTATGTATTCTGTAAAATAAACTATATACAGTGTTAATGCATGAAAATAAAAAATGACAAAACAAAGAAATCCTGTGAGTTTGTGTCTTGAAATCTGCTAAATCCATTTTCCAAACTAAAATCACAAGCTCAATAAAAAGACTCTTTACCTCAATCCAGGCCACATCTGGATTAACGTGAAATCATGAAAGCATGAATCATAACAATGTAACCACCAAATCTGAACCCTAAATTGTGCTCTTCGTCTCAAAGAAACTTAGACTTGACCAAAACCCATAGCAAAACCTCACCATCATCAAATAGAGTAAAAGCACACACAAAAGGCGGGAAAAACCTTCTTGGTGAGCAGAACTACTAAGCATCGGGTGAAAACAAAACTCTCATCAGTGGGCGGAATCATTATATGCATCGGCAGGATAGTTCACTACGAAGCCGCAACGACGGGAAACAAAGCCACAATGACGGGAAACAAACAGGCTACGGCTTACGCAATCAAGTGAAAAATTCAGCGATTGGAAGCTTTAATGACTTAGTATCAGTGACGGTGAGCTCAAAACTGCCGCTGTGTCGGCGACCGGAAATACTAACCCTCTGATCAATAGTCAAAAACTCTTCTGATAGTGCAAAGAAAAATAGAAAGTTAAAACAATAAAACCACAGTATCGGTATGATAGTTCACTAAGGAGCTGCAACATCAAAATTCATATAGACTAAGGGTTTCATCGTAAAATAAAACACTAAAAGCTTCCATACATGCATCGAATATCGAAATGGCATCGGGGAGCAGGAGGAATAACCATAATTCATCGGTAGAATAGTTCACTACACAGCTGCAACGGCAGAATATAAACAAACTATGGGCTCTGCGACCAACTGAAAACATCGGCGATCGAAAGAACTAAAGCGAAAGGTCAGAGCTCAGAACCACTAATCATCAGCGAGATAGTTCACTAAAAATCCACAACGGTGGAATTCATATAGACTAAGGGTTCTACAGCAATAGAAAACATTGGCGATCAAAAGAACTAAGGACTGCGGATCGGCGAGTTTAGAACTAAGCATCTCCGCAGTGTCAATGAGACAAACAACAAGGCCTTCAAAATGGTGGTGTCGCTTGAGACTAGAATTCCGACTATGATAAAACAAAAACTCCAAAATTCAAAAGTAAAATTTTTTTGAAAAATAAACAAAGGAGATAAAAACCCATCGGCGAAAAACATGACTTTCCATTGGGACATTCATGCCTTGGCTTCCGCAACAGTGGCTGCGTAGAGAACTATGGCCCCGATTCACCGTTCAAAATACTTTCGATAGAAAAAACAAAAATATATAATCACAAAGCAAAAGGTTTGAACCAATAAAACCACGCATCAACAAAAGTAAGAACTATCCATCATCCCATTCTCTATTTGTCCTCCAAAATGACGGCTGCATAGATAACTAAAGCTCCGATTCAAACTTCGATTTCCCTCCGATAGTGATAAAACCAACCATCAAAAATTCAAAGAAAAGTTAAGTGTTCAAAATATTCTTGGCTGGGTAGCGATGAAATCAGTTCATTTAACCTCTGAAATAGCGGCGGCATAGATAACTAAAGTTTCAAATCAAACTTCAACTGACTTCTGATAGTGCTAAAACAAAATCATCGACAGAGCAAATGTTAAAAAATAAACAAACTCCATAATCAAAAGCTTTGGCTAGACAAAGGCATATTTAGATCATCCAACTTCCAAAACGAAGGAAACAATTGACCTCAATTCAAACTCAAACAACCCAAATTTGTAGCAGAGGGAAAAACCTAGAGTTCAGGAAACCAAAAAAAATCCAAGCAAGATAAAATCAAAAGGAGGGTCCAAAATTTTTCAAAAATTTGGGAAAAAAGTTGCAGCTGCAACAATTGGTGACTACCTAGTGACCCCAGAATCTCTGGACAATTTTTTCCTTAAGTAACAGACTGCTTGACAATAAAACCAACATGTTGAATTCTTCTAGATGTCTGGATTTCCCAAATGGCAAATATATGTACTTTTAATCATTCATGATAGTCCAATTTAGGAAAATGGAAACCAAGATTTCAAAGTCAAGATAACTCTTTTGAGGCCAGGAATATGAGTTTCATTTTTTACCTCTGTCTTCGGGTAGCTCCCAGCTTGGACACCACAGGATTGTAACATACGGTAAACAAAAATATTCATTTGTTCCTCATTCCCATGCCATTTTGTACTTTTGTGCTTTTGGACCTTTTTGTCCTTTTTGAGTCCTCCTGCATGCCTTTCTTTCTGAATTTTTATTCAGGCTCCTCTATCCATAGTGTCCTTTTTTGTGAGAGATGTATTTAATATTCAGCTCACGGACGGAGAAGAACTTTGGCAATTTTGTACTCATTTGGTTCAGTACTTCGTTTTGATACATATTGCTTTCTTAGGAGATTTTTTACTCTTATTTTCCTTTTGGCTTTCAATTGTTGGCATGGGATCATTTATATATAATATATTGTTTACCTTGCTTCCTTTCCATGGGTCTTTTGCTGTCACCCCCTGAGACATTTTTAAATGTGAGATGGATGGAGCCTCGAAATAGTATTCCAGACCTTTTGATCCTGAGTTATTTTACAAGGATTAAGTAGGAATTCAATGTGTTCATAGCCATTTAGGAAAACTACTAAACTAGAAGAATTCTTTCAGATAAATCAATAATACACAGTCTTATAATCAAAGATTTTGGTTAATCCAGAATTCTGATGCTCTCCATGCAACCAAAAGTTTGCTTCTTTTATTGAAATCAATCAAAATCTAACTAAAAACAAATAGAAATAAAATAAATCAAAAATAACAACCAAATCAGTTTATTTATGTACAAGATAATCAAGAAATAAAAAACCAAGAAAAATAAAGTTTGAGAACTAAACCACTAACTGGTCAGTTCTCTGCCCACCCCTGTAAATCTAGCAACTTGTAAGCTGAGGGGCTAGGCTTGACTGCAAATTGAAAAAGGCCTACCCATTACCTAATTCTATTGGTCTTGAATTAAAAACTATATCTGAAACTAAATCTACTATTTTACAATCAATCTCATCAACCCATGAAAATTGAAGGAGATCGAACTGGGTATCTGGTGTACTGCTAGCTTCTTTCGATTGGTAGTTTCCTGGTTCTAGCTCAATTAGATAATTTCCCAATACAGAATTCACTGGTTCAGTTTTTTCTTCCAATTGAGTAACATTATGCTTAATGTGGGGCTATCTTAATATTTTTATCTGATTTGGACTTCCCTTATGAGGAAACCACAAATGTGACCAATCTGATGCGAAATACCCATTTAGTCTTGCTGACCAGTCTCGATTCAAAACAAGTCCATAAACATCAAGTATGTCTGCTACTACAATATCAATGTACTGACATATCTTTTCATTGGCAGATAAGCAAATCAGAACATCTTCCATTCCCCCGACTACTTTCACAATGGTCCTATCTAGCTGAGTAACCTGCCAAGTAGTTGGTTTAGGTTGTCCATTGATCTTATTGCAAACTAAAAGTGGCATAACATTGACTGCTGACCCTTAGTCTACTAAACAATTATGCACATTATGTTTTAAAATCTCAAAAGTCAGGAGGAATGGTGGGGTTTTAAGCCTAGCCTTACCTCCCACACTTGCTTCAACAATTTCTTCTACAGGTTGGTTGTTAGTGGGAAGCTCTTCCTCTGGTACTTAAAGTGATTTTAACAATTTTTCCTTTTGTTGAGGTACATTACACATTTTAAATAATGAAATATTTTCCTTAGCCCTTTTAATGTCCTCCACAATATCATACCCCATCTCAGGTACTTTGATATTTTCCTTGACATTATCAACCTTGTCTTCAATAGGCTTAACAGGCATGTTGACTTGTTTTGGATCTTGACTGGTAATGGTTAATTCAGGTATTTTATCATCTATGTTGTTCTTCTGTATTTTCTTCATGTTCTCCTGAAATCTCTTAATCTTCAGAAGTATTGAATTATCTTTATTTAACAAACCTTGACTTCTTGTTGTCACATTTGTTTCTGATGTTTCTTCCTGTTTTAGTGAGCCTTCTTATTATGTATCAAAAAGTGAGACACGGTCCCATAAAACTAAAGAATCCTCTTCTTGTTTTTCAGTGGGTTGATTATCAACTTCTACTAGTTTGGAGTCCAATAGCTGATTCATTACTAATGTCATCGAATTTATCCATTGGGGACATTTTTTCTCAGAATGAGGCTGCTAATGAAAGGTGCAAAAATTATCCATACCTACCTCAGTTAAATTCATTGATGCAAGACTATGTGGAGGAGGTTTAGATTGATTGTTGTCTTCTCTCTGTTTATAGTAAGGCTTGTATGCTTTATGAGCTTCCTTTTCTTTTTCCAAATCTATCACTCTGTTAGATAGCTTCTGCATCATTTTCAACATTCCTTCAAATTCATGTGATTGCTCATCCTTAGGCTTAGTCAGTAAGAAATATTTTTTACCAAAAGTTTTTTCTCCCGACTACTCAGGATAATCTTCTATGCTCTCTTTTCCAGCTTCTACCTTCTCAACTTCTTCATAAGTTTCTGACAATGTAGGCTTGACTGACATCTTGGAAAACATGGCCAATTCAGGCTTTAGAGCTGAAGTATAGTATTCAATCAGAACTTTATCAGATGGATTATCAGTTGCAGAAAAATTCTTTATATAAGCAGCAAACCTTTGAGTGAAACTATGCACTTTTTCTTTTCTTTCTTTCTTTAAAGCGCATAACCCTTTCATTAGAGCTGCATGAGTTTTTTGGACTGCATATTTACTTCTGAATATTCTTTCAAATGTGTCCTAGTCTGTGATTGAATTTGCAGGTAGAGAAAAATACCATGAAGTTGTTGCTCCTTTCAGGGTATGTGGAAACAATCTGCAGACTACATTTTCATGTTCTCCAGCCCGTAGACCTTCTATAGCCAAGTAAAATCTTTGCAAATGATCATCTACCAAGATTTTTTCACTGGGGTCAAACTTATGCAATATTTTCTCAAAAGCTTGAGGCAAATCATGCAAAGGAGGTGCCAAGTTTAAAGGTGACCTAGCCCTCCAAGTAGGTGGTGGATTTGGTGGGTTGGGTGGCTAATTTACATTTACATTTGCCATGATTTTAAGTGGAGAGTGAGGTGGTGAATGAAGAGGGGTATGAATAGGAGAACAATAGGGTGTATCTGGGTCCAACTGATTCAGGGGTTGAGTAACTTCCTGTAAGGCTGTTTCTAACAGTTCTTCAAAATCTTCAACCAACACTGTGTCTTCCAATATAGGGCGGTCTTTCCTCCGATATTCTCTTCTAGGTAAGATAGGAATAATTGGTAATCCTCCAATCTTCTTCGCATAATCCCTAGTAATTCTTCTCAAATTGTCAACTACTTCGTTATTGACAAGATACAAACACCCTTTACCCTTCTCTTCAAGAATTGGATTCAGAAATAAACTGCTCTCAGAACTGTTACCGATGGAATAATTTTGAGGAAATGGGTTTCCTCGGCCATCCATGCACTGGGTGCCCTCCTTCTAGCGCCAAAAATTGTTGAGGCCTGGAAAATCGTAGGTAATAATAGATAGGGATTCACCCCAGTAAACGTTCCCAACTATCCCGTTACTGTTTGGTATGGGGAATCCATCCAGTTTACAGTCCGCCTACCGTAGGTCAAGTAACAAAATACAAGGTTTTACCGGTTACGGCCCAGTCAACCATGTATATTTTTAGTTTTTGAATTTAAGTATGATATGCAAGTGCCTATCTAAAAATGCAGATTGATAGAGAATACTAGGAGTGGTCACAATGTGATGCTTAGGTTCTTACCTCTCATCTTAACTCTCTCGCATATAAATCACCCACAGCAAGAAACTAAAACTAACTATCTAACCTATCCCTAGGGAGCAATATTATCATTTATCAATGATTAATGTGTTTCTACGCATGCATTAAGAAAAATCACAGATAGCTGTTACTTATTTCAAAACACATGAACATTAATAGATATATAAACAACAAGTTAGCTCATTGTTTATGAAAAGCATTCATTACTTACAGTGGAAATTTCATAGAATAAACTAGAGCACATTCATAACAAGAACATAGGTTCAAAGAGTTAGAACGATCTCACAGTTAATGGACACAAGCTGAAAACGAAATAGTTCACATTCAAAAAATCCATAGCACAGCATTTGAAACCTTCCACCAAGCTTTCTCCAATAGGAAACTTGTAATTCTTTATTGCAAAAGGAAATAGTTCTTCTTACTACATACTCTCACAAATCTATCTGGTAAAAAGTTCTTTCTTACATCTAACTCTCCTATATTTATACAAAATAGAAAAACCTTTGGGCTGCTCCTTGTGACCTTTGGGCTCCCCCCCAACCATTTAATCTCACAATTTTGTCTTTTAGTGAGTGATGTACAATACGTTACATTAAATTAAAATTTAATAGCACTTTTATAAAGAGATACCAGCTTGGTTGCTGATGAACTTTTCCCAAGCCTCAACCTCTGCTGCTATTGATCTGTTGAGATCTCAGACCTTTAATTTCTTCTTCTCTTTCTTCATTTCTTCTTCTTTTATTCTGCTTTGTCTTCTAGACATATCTTCTCTACAGCCGCAATCACCCTGTCATGAATAACCAAAAAACTGTATCAGTCTATGTACCTTCTCCGTATGCATTCTGTAAAATAAACTATATACAGTGTTAATGGATGAAAAGAAAAAATGACAAAACAAAGAAATCCTACGAGCTTGTGTCTTGAAATCCGCTAAATCCATTGTCCAAACTAAAATCACAAGCTCAATAAAAAGACTCTTTACCTCAATCTAGGCCAAATCTGGATTAACTCGAAATCATGAAAGCATGAATCATAACAATGTAACCACCAAATCTGAACCCTAAATTGTGCTCTTCATCTCGGAGAAACTTAGACTCGACCAAAACCCATGGAAAAAACTCGCCATCATCAAATAGAGTAAAATCACACAAAAAGGTGGGAAAAACCTTCTCGACGAGCATAACTACTAAGCATCGGGCGAAAAAAAAAATCTCATCGGCAAGCGGAAGCACTATATGCATCGGCAGGATAGTTCACTACGACGCCGCAACGATGGGAAACAAACAGGCTACGGCTTCCGCAATCAAATGAAAACTTCAGCGATTGAAAGCTTTAATGACTAAGTATCGGTGATGGTGAGCTCAATTCTGCCATCGTGTCGATGACCAAAAATACTAGCCCTCCAATCAATAGTCAAAAACCCTTCTGATAGCACAAAGAAAAATAGAAAGTTAAAACAATAAAACCATGGCATCAGCGAGTGCAAGGACTAATGCATCGGTGGGATAGTTCACTGAGGATCCGCAACGTCAAAAGTCATATATACTAAGGGTTCCACGGCAAAATAAAATGTCGACAAAATAAAACACTGAAAGCTACCGTACATGCATTGGAGATCGAGACGGCATTGGTGAGTAGGAGGACTAACCTTAATGCGTCAGTAGAATAGTTCACTACACTGCTACAACGGCGGAAGACAAACAAACTATGGGCTCCATGACCAACTAAAAACATCGATGATCAAAAGAACTAAAGCTAAAGGTCAAAGCTCAAAACCACTAATCATCGGCGAGATAGTTCACTAAAATTCCGCAACAGTGGAAGTCATATAGACTAAGGGTTCCGTAGCAATAGAAAACATTGACGATAGAAAGAAATAAGGACTATGGATCGGTGAGTTCAGAACTAAGCATCTCCACAGTGTTGGAAGGACAAACAACAAGGCCTCTGAAATGGAGGCGTCACTCGAGACTAGAATTCCAACTATGATAAAACAAAAACGCCGAAAGTCAAAAGTAAAAGTTTTTTGAAAAATAAACAAAGGAGATAAAAACCCATCAGCGAAAAACATGACTTTCCATCAGGATGTTCATGCCTTGGCTTTCGCAACAGTGGCTGCGTAGAGAACTATGGCCCCAATTCACCATTCAAAAGACTTTTGACAGCGAAAACGAAAATATATCATCGCAAAGAAAAATGTTTGAACTAATAAAACCACGCATCAGTGAAAGTAAGAACTATCCATCAGCACATTCTCTATTTGTCCTCTAAAACGGAGGATGCATATATAACTAAAGCTCTGATTCAAACTTTGATTGCCCTCCGATAGCGATAAAACCACCATCAAAAATTCAAAGAAAAGTTAAGTGTTCAAAATATTCTTGGCTGGGTAGCAATGAAATCAGTTCGTTTAACCTCCGAAACAGCGGCGTCATAGATAACTAAAGTTTCAACTCAAACTTCAACTGACTTCCGATAGTGCTAAAACAAAATCATCAACAGATCAAATGTTAAAAAATAAACAAATTCCATAATCAAAAGCTTTGGCTAGACAAAGGCAGATTTAGATCATCCAAATTCTAAAACGAAGGAAACAATTGACCTCAATTCAAACTCAAACAACCCAAATTTGTAGCAAAGGGAAAAAACCAGAGTTCAAGAAACCAAAAAAAATCCAGGAAAGATAAATCAAAAGGAGGGTCCAAAATTTTTCAAAAATTTCAGAAAAAAGTTGCAGCTGTAACAGAAGGTTAACTTGCAGGCGGATCGCGAAGTGGGGTAGGGGCTGCAAGGTTGAATGGTTGAGATTTGGCGTAGAGGAGATCTATGGTTGGGGTCTATTTCTCAAGCCCGAGATGCTAGGGGAAATAGGAAGGATAGGGGTTGTGAAATGGAGGCTGGGATAGGTAGTATCGACAATGTAGATCACCTCCCATAGACCTGAAAGTTGCATCCTGTCATGTGTAAGGAGGACGAGCTCCAAAATAATGAGATGACAAAAGGTAGGCATGGACTTACACACCTTGTGGTATGGAAGCAAGGAAATGAGACCTGACCTGGGAGTACTGGTGTCATCATAAGGAGGGGTCAATGAAGTGACAAGCATCAAGTTCACCCACCACGAGATAACCAGAGGCTTATTACAAATGAGGCCGAAGGTCACCTCTAGAATTAATGTCGCGACGTCACATCCAAGGAGGTGGCTTAGTTCGCACCTCGTCATAAGAAAATATGATAAATGGCCCACATGGCCATTCATGTTGTCATCATGCTGCTGGATAGTGGCATGTGCAAAGATCTGACGGACTCAGGATATACTTGACCACTAATAATTATTCAGTGATCACCCGGCTCACTAAATTCCATAGTACTTGTTGTTCCACAAAATATAGGGACTGAATGTTGGCAAATAACTACTGTTACACCAAGGGCCCTGGGGACCCTATTTTGAATCCCATAATGACTATTTTGATTAAAAAAATCTGTTTCCGGATATGTTTGACTGACCTCTAGGTGCTATTTGGAAATGAAGCCACTTATGGGCCTTCACATTAGTAGTTCCATCCATCGAGGTAAATATGTGCATGTCATCAAGAAGACCTTTTATGGCCGTGTTGGAGGAGCTAGTCGGTAATCCAACTAAGTCAATAAGCTGACTAAGTCGATCAGCTGACTAATTAGAGATTAGGTCGGCCACATAAGGTCATCTTGGTTAAACCAAACCGACAGGTAGTTATCTATAACTGTTTGTAAATCATATATATTAGGCTATTGAGCCAGATGAGAACTCGGTTCAAATCTATGCTTTGTATGGACCCTTTCACTATAGTATAATCTGTTATTCCACATATGTGTTCTTGTCTCTTGTCTCTGATATGTATGTATTCTTTTAAATGTGTATTATTGGTAACCCTCTGTGATCTGTGAGATTACAATAGGATGGTAAAGGAATTACCATCCTAAAAGGATACAGCACCATTATGGGAGAAAAGCCAAGGGTTCTCGACCAAGTGGACATCCCTGTTAACCTAAAAAATCCCTCACTTATCTCTACATGGCCTACACCACCCAAGGACACCCATACATGACCCTCATTTGACCCCATTTGACCCCCACACCCTCAAGAAGGCTTAAAAACAGGAAAAAGGGCTTAAAAACCCCTAAAAAGAGCCTAAATATCTCTCATAAGGGATAAAGCCTCCAAAAAGGGGCTAAAACCCCTCAAAGGAGCCTAAAACCCTAAAAAGAGCTAAAGTTTGAGCGAAAGGGTCTAAAATCCCAAAAAAGGGTCTAAAGCCCTAACCAGGGGCTTAGAACCCTGAAAAAGCTATAAATAGAGGGGTGGGGGTCACTCTCAAAACATTCCTCCCTTGATTACTTTTATGCTACCCGAGTGGATTCCTTGAGACCATTTGCCTCTCAAGCCACCCACACTCCCTCTCATCCATTTTCCCTTTGAGCCATAGCTCCCTCATTGCCAAGAGAGAGGTGCTTCTCCAAGCTAGGGCATGGTGGCCCATTTCCAGCAAGAGGTATAATATTTTGTTTAATGTCATTTTCATTTTAGTTTTTGTCTAAATCAGTTTGCTTGTAGGTTTATTTCATGTTCTAACAAGTGTATGCAGGGTTCTGGAGTCTAACCTTGTGTGCAGGATTTCCACCTCTTTCCTTTATGTTATTTGCTTCATTCCAGTTTCATTTTTCTTGCATTACCATCATGAACCTTATCCTTCCATCCTATAGATGGAAGGTAGCCATTCTTTCCCTATAGCAAGGGAGAAATCCCTACTACAATCCCTCCAAAACCTCTGGACAAGGACATGGATTAAATTTCATCGGTGCATGGTATCCATTTCTAGGGACGAGCGGTTTGAATGAATGCTCAAACCAGGGGAAAGAATATAAGAGGTATACTCCATCCCCATCCTTGCTAAAAATTTCTAATCCTAATGAAGGTGATGGCGATTCCAGGGATAAGTTGCGTCGGTGCGCCCTGGAAGAGGGGACTAGTCCGGGTGACTAAGTAGTGCAGGTGACCAGAATTCTACAGAAGTAACAATCCCATCAAGGATTTAGTATAGTTGATAAATGGGGCAGTCATCTCAAGGTCTAAAATGCAAAAAGTTGTGTCAGGACATATAGAGGCTACCAGATAGAAAGTCGAACTCAGAAGGAGCCTAAACATTTATTCTAGCTGCTGGCATAGGCAGAACATGTTTCTGGAACACAAAGAAATGTAAAGGTCAGAAGCAGTGTTGGCACAAACCCAGTTGGAAAGGCTCCCACTCTATCAACACTCACCTCACCGTGATCTCCTTGAGCATCGGCCCAGACAGGTTTTACCCTTTCCAGCAACACCCGCAAAGCGGATGAAGTCTCACCTAAGATGTTCAAGGGAGGGCTGACGGAACCAAGTTTCCACTTAAAGGAAGAGGACTATGGGAATCATGAATTCATTTGTCTATCTATCATATCTAACCATTTGTTTAATCATTCTCATAACAATTCATCATCTCTAGTCAACCTTGTGTGCTGGGTTCTGGAGTCTAACCTTGTGTGCAGGATTTCCACCTCTTTCCTTTCTGTTATTTGCTTCATTCCAATTTCGTTTTTCTTTCATTACCATCAGGAACCCTATCCTTCCATCCTATATATGGAAGGTAGCCATTCCTTCCCTGTAGTAAGGGACAAATCCCTGCTACATAACGAGCAACCATACCATGTCGATCCCACAAGATCCCTGGGTTTATTTTTCAAAGTTTTAGTTTTTAGTTCTATTTTTTTCCCTAGTTTAATTTTATGTTAAAATATAGCTTAGATTCCTGTTTATTTTCATTTCTAGTTACTTCCAAGCCTCCTCAAGGAAAATATGAGTCCATTTGGCCATAGTACAGGTTACTGTCGGCCGGATCTGACTCAGGACCAAAAAAAATTCAGTTTTTGGAGCAGGTCGCTCTTATCAGGCCCATAGAGGGGACCAGGTCGCTCATTCTAGCCTCACAGGTGCAACCAGGTTGCCTATTTAGCCCCAAAAGGTGTGACCCCATTCCATAAGTCATCCCACTTATGTCTGCAAATTCTGAGCGACCCCCTCGCCTGTTTCTGGGAAAATTTGGCAACCCCCTCCCCACATTTGACCTGAAAAAGTGTGATCTATCACTCAGAGTTTGATTTTTTTAAAGTTAAGGACTGTCAGTGCGGCTCACCCACCTCTGTCCATCCAAACTATTTTTATTTTTTTTTATTTTTCTGTTTCTGTTCATTTCATTTGCAAAATGTGTCAATCAATGGTTAATGGTTTAATGAACATAGCTTGATTAAAATTTACTTAAAATCAACATCTTTCCTAACCCTTCCTCCTCTACCCAGTCATCACCCTTCGGGGTATTCTAGGATAAGATGAAGGGTGAAGCTCATATATTAATAGGCACTTCACCTATTATTTTTCGAAGCCACTAAAAATGGGTGACTTGGAAGGTAGAGGGTGCAGAGAAGGAGGGCTTCTCACGGTGCTCAGTGTCCTCCCTATTGACCAACCTTGCATCTGGAGGGTGACCTATGGATCTACGGATGGGCTTAGTCCCATTGTGTTGAGATCCCATCACCCTCTCCTGGTTGAAGAGAAATATAGGTGCAAGGTAGTCACCTAGTCAAGCTATCATAGTTCAGGATCACAAATGGTACATGTCTAAAAATTTCTGATTACTATTTACTGCTTTCATTCAAAATGTTATGAAATCTACAGAATATTCATAAACAATTTAAGCATCCACCAGATATAACAAAAAAACAAAATACATACACATCATACCATATAAATCAACCCAACTCAGTTCATGACGCTGAATGAGCCAGTAAAATTTACAATTTACACGAAGTTAAACATCTGCAGTCTTTGAGGACATAAGTCCCTGACTGCCTTAACCATGGGAAGTACTTGGGGTCAGCCTAGAAACTCATTGTGAGAAGTACCATGGGAACCCCAAATTAGCTGGCCACTGAGAGGAATTTGCAAGAGAAATGGGCAATGACCCCCACCGATTGAGTAGCACTCCCATGAGGAAAAATCCAAGCGTTGTCTTCTGGCAATCTGGGTGGCAGAGTGACCACCTGAAGCCAATAGGAATCCATTGAAACCAGGGTCAAAAAACCATTACCACCATTTTGACATAAAAATTTGACACAATTGATCCCTCACGCTCTTCCTCACGCCTAATAGGAAAACCACCACAGTACGGGTCATTAAACCGACATCATCGAGACCATTCTCAATGACCTTCCACACCATTAGAAGGCCACATAACCTCTGATTCAGATCCAAACTCATATCAGTATGAACTAGATCTACACACTGCACCATCAAGCCCCATGGCTGGTGCAAACTCGAATCCATTTTTTGGCATAGTAATTGCTAGTGGACCCATGTCCACACCACAAACTATCACCAACAACCCTGCAGGTGGCCCCAGCATAGTTATGCAAACCATGATAAGCCAGTTACCACCACCCATATTAACCAGTCAAGCTATCCCACCTGCAATACATGGGGGCAATGGCCCTTCCACCCACATTCTCCCTCCCACCACACTTGGGGGCACTGGCACGTCCATAATTGTACCATAAGTACCCCCAGCTATGCAGGTGCATCATGTACTTACAAACCCCACCACCATGGCTGCCCCATCTCACATCAACTTGGGGTCAAACCTTCCTTTCATAGCATGTCTCAACTTGCCTGATCTAGATTGGTTAACAAATGACCCTATCGACCATCAAACTTATTGGCCTCCCATGCAAACCAAACTCCCCTCAGACATACCCAAGTTTGAAGAGAAGGCAGGGGAGTGCCCCCAAAACCACATCATGAAGTTTCATCTATGGTTCTCATCAAACAGCATTATAGATGATTCGATCAAGCTAAGACTATTCCAACACCTCACAGGTGCTGCAGCCAAGTGGTACATTGAGCTACCACAAGCCAAGTACCCAGATTTCAACTCCCTGACTTTCATGTTCCTGCAATATTTCCAAATCCCTGTCAGATATGACGAAGGGGTGGAGATCTTCTTATCTTTCCACCAGAATATTGCGACCCACATAACCAACCACATCCATGAGTGGCAGTGACATCGAAGTTTGTGTAAGATCCAACTTGATGACAGGATCTTCCTGGATTGGTTCCTTAAAA
The DNA here is from genome assembly GCA_001517045.1 of Pseudotsuga menziesii. Lineage (NCBI taxonomy): Eukaryota > Viridiplantae > Streptophyta > Pinopsida > Pinales > Pinaceae > Pseudotsuga > Pseudotsuga menziesii. The sequence goes on from LPNX010382092.1 coordinate 285,540, forward strand.
CCTTGCTCCCACCTATAGCAAAGGATGTAGCATCCGAACATCCCCAATCCAAAGAGGAGGCCATCTTGAAATCCCAGTAGTTTAATCTAATCTATGCACAGTATGGATACCTTTACACCATCATTCCAGATGCTCCCCATGTGGGCACCTCCTATTGAGATGCACCGGGGGAATCCCATGCTGTAGATGGCATCATAGGTTCTATCTCTCACCAACCACAACACTGTTCAACACCACCTGCAATACCACCACAACCAAGAAATACTCCTAGTGTTGCTTACCAAAACCAAACTCCGGACTATGCAAGAATGATGTCCCAGTCTGGAGCCACAAATTCTTATGCACAACCTGCACCACCACAGTAGGTCCAAGCATTAGCTTGGCCGACATAGCAATACACGGGACAAATGAAAACATTTGTGGCATCACCACCTACCCAAGTCTACTATGCACCACCGGTGCAAGCTGTTCAATCCCTCGCCCCTGCTCCACCTGCTCCATTGGGACAGGTGTTTGCACAACAAAACCGTCCCAAATAGCTAGCCCCCAATAACCAACAAGGGAAACCCAGGAATAACCAACCCTCGAACCAAGGAAATAATCAATCGTAGGGAGGCGGTCAATAACCAAATCCTCCCAACAATGTCGCGGTGAACCGACTAGCCCAAAATCCTCAACGACCAAATGCACTGATACGCAACGCTCTGTTGTGGAAAAACCAACCATGCACATTATGCGAGGTCTACGGGAACTATACATTTGAGTGTCCCTTCATGGATCGCACTAAACAATCCATTAGAAGCGAGGTTCAACATGCCACCAATACAATAGAACAAGCCCAACCCAACTTGGCACCACAAGGACCTCCTCCTATGGTGCTCCAAAACCCATTACCAGTCCAAGGATTGGTGGCAACTGCACCCCCTCCCCAACCCAATCCTAACGTTCTGGGGGCACCTCCCATGGCAGAAATAGGTGTCCACCACCTGCTAGCTATGACAACTGAAGAGGTCAATCTACAAACCAGACGAAATTAGTACAGAAGCAACACCAAACCTACTGACACATCAGCAGCATCTATGTCTAAAATAGTTAATGTACCTCTTCAATTAACCCCTTTCTCGCACCCCCCCCATACGCCAGGTTTCCAACAATGCCATGGCTAGAGCTGCTATCAGCTACAGCATCATGGATGATTTGGCCCAAACACCTACCACCATGTCTGCTCTTGAGGTACTCAAAACTTGCCCAATGCAACAGAAATCCTTACTAGCTGCCCTTGGTGCTGTGGATCCCTCTGACTCCAAGTTGATCACATTCGACATGGAGAATGGAGAACTACGGATGCCATCAACCATTGCCTTCCAAATCCTGATGTCTATCCAAAATTTGGTTTTGCATCGATGCATAGTGGATGAGGGGCCATCCACGTGCATTATGTCTACCCTAGTCTGGCAGAAGCTTAGATCCCCAACTCTACAACGATCCTCCATAACTCTGTGGGCTTATGATGGCCATCCCACTAAAGCCCAAGGAATCCTCCCCCACATCCCCATCACATTAGCCGGGAAGACAATACTGATTGACATATAGGTTGTCAATTCTCAATTGGACTATAACCTCCTCCTTGGAAGAAGTTATATGTACGCCATGAGAGCCATAGCATCAACTATCTTCTGCCTCATGATGTTCCCCCATGAAGGGAAAATTGTGACGGTTGACCAACTAACTTATCACGATCCACAAGTGCCAACAAAACCTACCAATGTTATCCCTACGATCAACACCATTGATCTGTAAGGGCAGACCACACCCACCAACGTTATCCCTATGGTCAACACCATGGTTGACAACATACCAACCTCCCCATTGTTGAATGTGGGCCCTAGGTTGTTTGTCGATACCACCGTGACAGCTTCTTTCCCTTTAGTGTCACCACCACCGACGCCAAACGAGACTACATACTTGTGCATGCTCTCATCCAGCACCACTGCACCCAAACAACAACCGCATCCACATCCCCAACCGCAACATCATCCCCAGCTGTAGAATTATAAATAGCCGCAACCACAACCTCATCCCCACATACAACCAACAGGGAGTTATCTGGGCTCCTCTCCAGTTCACACAATTCCCTTCCTCTTTCCCCCACCTGGTGTCATGAGCAAGCTAGTAATGGCCACCTTAAACTTACGCAACTTTGCATTGGGAATTCATATGCGGTATCTTGATCCACCAGCTCAACCACCAATTCCCTAGGTAGTCTTAACCCCCATGCAACCCATTGCGATCGAGTCTCATCCTCCACCTGACCCGCAAAAACCAACTACCACACCCGCACCCGCACTGCCCCACCCAAAAAGGGCCAAGGGAAAGAATGCGAAAGATACCACTAAATCTCGATAGATCCCACCTTGCACTGTCTACGAAGAATAGGGCCATCCAACTCAAAACTGCACTGAGATTCTTATAATCCGCGCACATTTGGATGCCATGGATACAACGAAAAAACCTCCATGTGGTTGAACTTCCAAGCGTGCCAACAGTGAGAAACAAGTCATTGAGAACAAAACATGCTTGTTCCCTTTGTGGATTGTATGGACACTATTCTCACCACTTCCAATACTTGTCCGAGTTCCGAATGGCTCTAGCCAACCTTTGACAACATTTCGTTGAATCTAAGATCACTCTGATCGAAGAAGTCCATCCCCCACCTCCTTCTTCAGACACCATTTCCATTTACATGATGTCCAGTTCTACTGACCCTCTTGTCTCCACCATCACTGACGATCCATTAGACCTATCTCTTTCATTGCTTCCCCAGCCACAGCCACAACCTCAATCACAACCTCAACCTTAGTTACTAGGGAAACATTGGGGTTCATTCCCGATCTACACGATCCTTTTCCTTTTCCTTTTCCTACCATCCAGGATCGTGAGTAAGTCTACCCTAGAAACCATCAACCTACAGGATTTCACACTAGGAGATCATGTGTGGTACCTTGAACCACCAACCCTACCTCTGAGGCCCCAGGATGTGTTGACTCATGTCCAGCCAATTGAGAATATTTTGCACCTACCTCTAGGCCCATCAAATACTCCTCTCGTCTCCATTCCTGCCCCTCGGGCCTCATCCTCTAATAGAGACTGGGGGCAAGGCCACCAAAGCCACAACCAATACCATTTTCATGATATCTAGCACCAGCTGCTCTTCCATCTCATCCGCCATGGAAGATCCACCCGATCTACCCCATAACCACTTAGGTGATGATGGAGAGATATGTAAGACCACCCCTAGTTTTACTCCACTCCCTTTAAACCATAGTGTGGAATCGGTTCTTCCCATAAAAGACCAAATTTTGTCACCTCGCCTTGCCAACGACCTTCATCTCGGTAAGGAGGCATACCTCTTTGCTAACTCAGATGGTCGCCTCTTGAAAAAGCCACGTAACAGGCTCTACCTCAAGAAAATCTATGCATGATACCACCACTATGAGTCGCTTATAGCGTATTTTTTTCCTTTTTTACAACGTTTTTACCACAAATAAAAAATCCCCAGTTAGGGGTAGCGCACCATTAGCTGCTAATTCAGAGTCACCTAGAACCTGTTTGAGACACCCCTCACACCTACGAGCTCAAATTTCTATCTTCTAATGAGACCATCATCTCATGTTTAATAAGTAAATTTCAGGACCACTTCCCAGAAGTTACCTCGATTTACGTACCACATTGTGATACAAGTGTCTCTAAACCAATACTTTCATCACACTTGCCTACCACTACTCATGTGGGTTCTTGGGCCACTGCCCATAAGAAACATCATTTTTATTTTAACATATAGTTGTCTACTTCGTCCACAGCACCTTATGCAGATCTCCAAACCATCGTCTGGAGGACAGATCATTTCCTTTGCATGTATTTGGCATATAACTGCCTCCGAACTTCCACTCACATCACATGTAGTCAAGTCTGTCCACCACAATTCACGCACGACTCTCCTGACCTCTATCTGAGAGCCACGTTGGTTTGTGTGGTGTTGTCACATCGACTCGCTTGCCTCTTTCGTGATCTATCCCATGCATGTATTAGTATGTTTAAGAGCCACCTACTTCGTCCATACTACGCGGATGACCTTTGGACCACTGTCTACCATCTCGACATGGGGCACTACCTTGGCACATTCAAGCCAAGATTGTTCCCCTCTGCATACTTTGATGCTTTCTCGGGCAGAGGGGCCAAACTTTACAAAAAATCTCACCATGGGTTGTCGTTAAGCTCTTTTCCATCCTTCTCATCAAGAAAATATTACCGAGCAAACTTGGTTGTGTTCATGCTCATAAAAGTATATGAATGACCGTCCAGTAAGTATAGGTTTAACCTTTTCTGGACTAATTGGAATACCAATGGTAAAGAAGTCTATCATCCCCTAAGGGATGGGCGAGCTCTCCTATGTATACTTTTATCCTTTTTTGGGCACAGGAGACTACCAACAAAAAAGATCCCCCACTAGAGTATTCTTCATGCTTTCAGACTCTCTAAAATTGAAAGCACCATCGAGCATTTACTTTCTCAGGCTGACCAAAAATCCATGAGATTGTACCACAACGGTGTCTTTAGACACCACCCCACAGATAATAGTTTGGAAAAATTCCCACTTTGGGTCGCCTTTGTTCAGAGTACTCTGCAATATGTCTTCCTTGGAGCCCATCAATACCAAAATTATCTACCTCTCCCAAGCATTTCCCATCTGCAGTGACATTCTCGGTATTACAGCTATGATCCCATTCCCATGAGTCAATTTCATTTCCTGCCTGTCCACCCTGTCGTCATACTCTGAACAAAGGAAGTTTGATTCTACTACACTCCCTCTACCCCTATTCAAATATTTCCCTTCTGCCCCCCCCCCCCCATTTTAGTGGGTCAATCCTCAGATTGTCTCACATCTTTCGGTTATCTCCCTCATGCTTCTGGTCAAGGAAACACCATTTCCTTGACCTAGGGTAGGTCTCCCTCTGTTGATGACAACACACATATTCCATAGGATAGACCCAGAGGTCCCTGTATCTTGGTTTCATTAACCTCATTGATGAGTTCCTTGGACCACTTGAGAGCAGTCCTTAATGCCTCTCGGGATGGTTGTTTCTCACATGCTCAACTCCAACTACATCATTGCACCATTGAGATTCGTACATGGTATTGGTCCGTGTAGTATTTGGTCAAAGACCCTAGATGTCACCTGACTCTAGCACATGGATGATTCTATTCAAGGGACCTAAATAAGTTTATGTCCCTTGTGATTTTTGGGTTGCGTTGGAGACAGTGTTCAAAATCCCTAGCAGTGCTTCTATATAGATTTATGATTGATACAACATACTTGTACCACAGAGACTCTGACTTCCCATCAGTGGGTCTATACAGCTATGTACTATTCCAGATCCAATAAGCTATTAGTGTTATAGCTGATTTCACCACTCTAGGTGAATTACACTTTGTATGTCCTTCCCCTGTCCCGATGCAGACTCCTTAGACCCCATGGACCATTTTTTGTCCTTTGATGTTTCCTTGACCATCCCTAAAAACATGTGAAAAATGATACACATGACTTTTAAACCCATAATCACGTATATACACGGGTTTGACCACTAAAACCTCATACATCGGGATGTGTACAAAATCCAAATCCTTTTGGAGTTTTCCTTGACATGGATCCGACTCACTTGACTCCTGGCCTTCCATATGCCTTGAGATCGCTTGGATTCAACCTTTCATTACCTCTTTGAAAATCTATATAAGGAACCCCTTGGTACATTGAAGGCATGAGAGAGAACTACGAGCAAAGAAACTATAGTCCATTGTTTCCATAACTTATGCTTGAGTCTGCATCTCTTTGTCCCTTGGAGCACTTTTGTGTTCTTCCCAAGCTTGCCTTTTGCTTGTGAGGTTGCTATCTAGTGATGGAGGATTGAAGTAGTGGAGGCCCAAGTGGGGGATTCAGTTTCTTCGGTTCGCAGACGTGCCGACAGAGGTTGTATCTTGTAATCTCTGATTTATATTAATAGAAATATCTTTTCCTGTCCAATAATGTGTGTTTGAATGAATATTTTATCCATTGGATTATGTCAAATGCTTATACATTATTGATTATATATGCTAGAATAGATCTAACACCGTTATATATAGAATGCTTGTATTGTTTACTTGTTGTTGGGGAAGTAATCTATCAATTCAAGCTGAAGTTGGAAACCTCAACGGGGATCTACTTCAACCATCCAAAATAAGGTACGAGGTCTGATCCTTTAGTGTTAGACATTTAATTTCTATTGCATATTGGAAGGGATTGATTTATGGAGTCAATTTTTCTGTTGTGGTACCCCAAGCCATAGGAATTTCTCTCTGTAACAATTATCCATGAGGATATAGCATTCCATGAGAATTCCATGGGTCCAATGTAGTAGTTCTTCATATCAATATTGTATTCAACCTCTCATTGAGGCAACCACTATGTATCATCAGTTGTATATGATCGGCTCTTGTATTATAGAGCATAGATCACATTATTCTTTTAACATTGTTATGAGCATGGGAATGCCCGCCTCATCCATATACATGTCACACATTATTTGTTTCTCACCCATTGATGGGAACCATATTAATACAAAAACCAAAATCCATGATGCCCCAACCCATGAAGCACCACCTCTCCGCAGAAAATCCTATGATGTCCGTTGGCCATATGATGAGCTCCTGCCCTCACACATCAGGGGGAAATATGTTAACCCAAAAAATCCCTCACTCAGCTCTACATGGCCTACACCACCCAAGGACACCCATACACGACCCTAATTTGACCCCATTTGACCCCCACACCCTCAAGAAGGCTTAAAAATAGGAAAAAGGGCTTAAAAAACCCTAAAAAGAGCCTAAATAGCTCTCATAAGGGCTAAAGCCTCCAAAAAGGGGCTAAAACCCCTCAAAGGAGCCTAAAACCCTAAAAATAGCTAAAGTTTGAGCGAAAGGGGATAAAATCCCAAAAAAGGGGCTAAAGCCCTTACCAAGGGCTTAGAACCCTAAAAAAGCTATAAATAGAGGGGTGGGGGTCACTCTCAAAGCATTCCTACCTTGCATACTATTATGCTACTCAAGTGGATGCCTTGAGACCATTTTCCTCTCAAACCACCCACACTCCCTCTCATCCATTTTCCCTTTGAGCCATAGCTCCCCCATTGCCAAGAGAGAGGTGTTTCTCCAAGCTAGGGCATGGTGGCCCATTTCCACCAAGAGGTATAATATTTTGTTTAATGTCATTTTCATTTTAGTTTTTGTCTAACTCATTTTGCTTGCAGGTTTATTTCATGTTCTAACAAGTGTATGCAGGGTTTTGGAGTCTAACCTTGTGTGTAGGATTTCTACCTCTTTCCTTTCTGTTATTTGCTTCATTCCAATTTCATTTTTCTTGCATTACCATCAGGAACACTATCCTTCCATCCTATAGATGGAAGGTAGCCATTCCTACCCTGTAGCAAGTGATAAATCCTTGCTACAATCCCTCCAAAACCTATGGAAAAGGACATGGATTAGATTTCCTCGATGCATGGTATCCATTGCTAAGGATGATCGGTTTGAACGAATGCTCAAACCAAGGGAAATATCAGAGGTCTACGGCATCACCATCCTTGCTAAGAATTTCTAATCCTAATAAAGGTGATGGTGATTGCAGGGATAAGTTGCGTCGACACGCCCTAGAAGAGGGGACTAGTCTGGGTGACTGAGCAGTGCAGGCGACCAAAAGTCTACAGAAATAACAAGCCCATCGAGGATTTAGTATAGTTGATAAATGGGGTGGTCATCTCAAGGTCTACAATGCAAATAGTTGTGTCAAGACATATAGAGGCTACTAGATAGAAATTCAAACTCAAAAGGAGCCTAAACATTTCTTCTAGCTGCTGGCATAGGCAGAACATGTTTCTGGAACACAGAGAAATGTAAAGGTCAGAAGCAGTGTTGGCACAAACCCAATTGGCAAGGGTCCCACTCTATCAACACTCATCTCACCGTGATCTCCTTGAGCATTGGCCCAGATAGGTTTTACCCTGTCGAGCAACACCTACAGAGCGGATGAAGTCTCACCCAAGAAACTCAAGGGAGGGCTGATGGAACCAAGTTTCCGCATAAAGGAAGAGGACTATGGGAATTAGGAATTCATTTTGTCTATCTATCATATCTAACCAGTTGTTTAATCATTCTCATAACAATTCATCATCTCTAGTCAACATATTGCATCATTTATTCATAATAGAAGCATCATATAATAGAAATAATCATATATAATATAAGTAATCATACTGTCACACATCATATCTACAAATATATCATAATTCATAAGTAGTAGACATTGCATCATAGATCCATGTTACGCATACTCACCATTGGATTGCAGAAATGGAAAAAGACAGAAAAACATAACAACAATTTATATCAGCCTCATCTCTTCGTATTACTTCTGCGCAGTAACCACAGATTCAAATAGATAGTAATTTTAACTCTCAGTCATAAAGCAAAGATTTAGACTAATGATCATAACCAAGTGCTTCGCTCACATTGATTGATGGATCCCCCGTTACATTCACAATTCTTCATCTATTTATAGGCTTGCAAATTTACATTCATGGTCCACTTCTAACTAAATCCTAACTGATTCTACCAACTAATGACCAATATCCACAAAATATGGTCCAAAAGTACAAAACGTGACACAAAATATTCAAAAGTAGTATATCCTCCGCCTTGCATGCTATCCTCGTCTTGCGCAGTGTCTTTTGATCTTGCACACCATCTGTGATGTTGCACAACTTACCCCAACCCCTTGCCAAGAGGCCCCCAATATAGTATTGTGGCTTTCCCTTGAGCCACGGCAGGTGGACATGGTGTACTGGTTGATTTTGATCTTGAAGTCTTCATAATACTGAGAAATACTTGATACATGCGTCTTGATTTTCTCAGCAAGGTCTTGACATGCAAGAAAATCCTGCTTTAACAGGTGATCTAGCATCTTGGCATTGACTTCCTTCTTGTCCTCCTGCATAGTCTGCAGCACAGTGATTGCTTTTACCAACAGTTGGGCTCGAATTTCTTGGAACTCATCGAGTTGGTCACTACATTTTTGTTGTCACCCCTGCACTTTTCCAACTCATTTTTGTAGCTCCTTCAACTCTGTGGACCATGTGATTAACATGAGTGGTAGCATTGTCCTTAGTGTTCTCTTCAACGTTGCCAACTGGTACTCAGCTTCATACAACTGCTTTTTGAGTTTCTCTAACTGTTCATCTTGAATGACACTACCCCAAAATTGTGTCGTTTCCTCCGTGATCTTTTTAGCCTCCTGCTCGGTCTATTCAAACTATGTCATTATCTCGTCGATGCCACTCTTTTATTCTACAACCTACTCTGGAGTTGTGTCTAGGTAAACCATAGCATTCAACAGGATGTTGTCCAGCTGGAGTTGCGCGATGACTTCTCCAAGTCACTTGGATTTGGCAACTGCATCCAACTCCAGCATTCTTTTAGGTATGTACTGGAAGGCATTCATAATGGCCTCTTCTACCTACCCCTAACTAGTGAAGAGTTGTGCCTTCTCAATAACAAGGTGTTCAATTTCTTTCTTCAGCTCTGGTATTTCTTCTGCAGAATTTATCTTCAACTCTTCCTGGGCCTTCTTTAGCTCCTCAATTTCCTGCACTGTGGATGATGTCATTGTTTCCTTTACCCGATGCAATTCCTCGACTTCTTTCTGTAACATCTCTTCTGCCTTGTGTGACTGCAAGTACTGGTCGCTGATGGCCTTCTGTCAATTGGCCAACTCCTAGTTAGCAACCTGTTGTATGTATACTAAGGTTTGGGTGGATAACGTTTTGAAATCACATGATGTTTTTCAGTTGTTATAGTGAGGAGTTCACATATGCTTATCCTGGGTCAATTGGAGTCGGGGGAACCTAAATTTTCCTAGCCCGTGGCTTAGTGCTAATCGATGTGAAATCCTACACAGCTACACTTTCTAGTCCTCTTCATGAAACAAAATTATATATAGAAAATAACTTGGTGTGTACCTCAACGAAACCTTCTTGGGTGGACTTTCACATCTCTTTTGCTGCAACACCAAATGAGTTAGTGACGGCCTTAATAAGTCGATGTAATTGCACCTCTAGTGCGGATCTGGTACTACTGCTCACATCGTATTCCATTCTCTTCTTCATATTTATCTCCTTAAATATAATTTGCGCCTCAAGGTCCACATGAGTTTTTGTTGATGATTCACCATCGAAATCATGGTGACTCTACTGGTCAGCTCCTCTTACTGGATCATCATGTGTGTCTGTTGGTGGTCCTATTGAGACTTCACAAGCACTAATCAGCTCCCTCCATGTTGTAGGCCAATCATCAATCACAGCCTCTAATTCCTCATCCGTCACTTTATAAGACATCGATAACCAATGCCTATCTGGGTCGCGGCGAGCTTGGACATGAATAGTGTGTAGGACTATGGAAAATTGAGCGATCCTCCAATATTTAGTTGCATCCTCATTGTTCAGTCGAGGAACTTTGGTAGCTGTCACCTACATCGCTTTCCAATATATCCAAAAGTGGATCACGCAATCCTCTTGTCGAAGGGGCTCCTCTACCCACCATAAGTTTTGATACCATGCTCCTTTGCACACCTTAACAGCTTCAACACTCATTCTTTGGTAGTCCTCTGGCCCCATCCAAGCCACTAATGCAATTCAGATCAATATCCAGCTATCTGTGAAGGATCGCTCTCTGGCCTGAACTGCTATCGCATCCTCAATCAACTGGTTCAGCAAGAAAAGGGACCAGTTCATTTGCACCCCTTTGGTGCATTGTTGGGCACATGCCATCACCCCTAAAGTGCACTAGATGGGGTGATTATTATGAACAATTTTACTTTCGAGGATTCAAGCAACGATATGTACCATCCTATCATTAATTTTGTTGATGCAATATGCTCTACCATCGTGCTGCAAATCATACCTCTGCTTCAACCGTGCAACAAGACGCTTGTCATTATCCCTTCCTTTGAAATATTTTAATGGTTCTAACCCATCCTTTGGAAACCCCGTGATCTATGAGATTAAGTCCACCGTAATCACAATTTATGTGTCCATCCATAGCATTCATCCATGAAAGCACACCAAAATTTATTTGACACATGTGTTTGCTTCATCCAGCTGCCCAAAATGTGGCATGTTGATGAGCCCCAACAACCTAGATATATCCATCCCTTGCGCCCATGGCTGTGGAATACACACCATGGGCCCTTCGGCGACTGAAGGCAATGACTTGTAGGGATCATTCGCTACATCCTGCAACATCAACAGATATTTATCCTTGTATTTCATTTTCATCAATGCAAGGACAATGTCATTGGTTCACATCATCCCTTTCGGAAGCGGAAACATTTTTGGCTGATACTTATGATTCTTCATTAACCACTGAGGATGCACACCAGGTCAAATAGGAGCAATGTATCCTGAAAATTCCTTTATAGAGACCCCGATGGGGATCGCTGATTCTACAACACCAAAGTTAGATGGCCCCATCTTGGTAGCTGCATCTTCCTACACCCTCATCAATGTTTGGGTTTGCCTCTTTGTCAGCATTAGGGAACTGGGCTTCTGCCCCCACCGCTTCTTCATTGGAATGGAGGATGATCCAACCTGCATACTAACGAATTATTTGATAATGGTATCAGTATAATGCGAGAGTCCCTTCTACTGGAAATTTCTACCATGTCAGAATTACTCTGCATCCGCAGCAATTGCCCATAGTTGTGAGATACGCTCACCTTCAATATTCAACTCTCACAACTCGCTCGACGACACTAGAACTCAATGTTGTATCAACCACTCTTCACAATCCTACACTGTGGATGATGTCATTGTTTCCTTTACCCGACGCAATTCCTCGACTTCTTTCTGTAACATCTCTTCTGCCTTGTGTGACTGCAAGTACTAGTCGTTGATGTCCTTCTGTCGATCGACCAACTCCTATTTAGTGACCTGCCATATGTGTACTAAGGTTTGGGTGGATAACTTTTTGAAATCATGTGATGCTTTGCAGTTGTTATAGTGAGGAGTTCACATATGCTTATCCTGGGTCAATTAGAGTCGGGGGAACCTAAACATTCCTGGCCCGTGGCTTAGTTCTAATCGATGTGAAATCCTACATAGCTACACTTTCTAGTCCTCTTCATGAAACAACATTATATATAGAAACTAACTTGGTGCATACCTCAGCAAAACCTTATTGGGTGGACTTTCGCATCTCTTTTGCTACAACATCAAATGAGTTAGTGACGGCCTTAATAAGCCGATGTAATTGCACCTCCGGTGTGGATCTGGTACTGCTACTCACATCCTGTTCCATTCTCTTCTTCATATTTATCTCCTTAAAGATAATTTGTGCCTCAAGGTCCACAGGAGTTTCTGTTGATGATTCACCATAGAAATCATGGTGACTCTGCTTGTCAGCTCCTCTTACTAGATCATCATGTGTGTCTGTTGGTGGTCCTATTGAGACTTCACAAGCACTAATCGGCTCCCTCCATGCTGCAGGCCAATCATCAATCGTAGCCTCTAATTCCTCATCCATCACTTTATAAGACATCGGTAACCAATGCCTATCTGAGTCGTGGTGAGCTTGGACATGAATAGTGTGCAGGACTATGGCAAACTTAGCGATCCTCCAATATTTAGCTGCGTCCTCATTGTTCAATCAGGGAACTTTGGTAGTTGTCACCTACAGTGCTTTCCAGTATATCCAAAAGTGGATCACGCAATCCTCTTGTCAAATGGGCTCCTCTATCCACCACAATTTTTGATACCGTGCTCCTTTACACACCTTAACAGCTTCAACACTCATTCTTTGGTAGTCCTCCGGCCCCATCCAAGCCACTAATGCAATTCAGATCAATAGCCAACTATATGTGAAGGGTCGCTCTCTGGCCTGAACTGCTATCGCATCCTCAATCAACTGGTTCTGCAAGAAAAGGGAACAGTTCATTTGCACCCCTTTGGTGCATTGTTGGGAACATGCAATCACCCCTAAAGTACACTAGATGGGGCGATTCTTACAAACAATTTTACTTTCGAGGATTCGAGCGACGATATGTACCATCCTATCATTAATGTTGTTGATGCAATATGCTCTGCCATTGTGCTGCAAATCATACCTCTGCTTCAACCGTGCAACAAGCCGCTTGTCATTATCCCTTCCTTTGAAATATTGTAATGGGTCTGGCCCATCCTTTGGAAACCCTGTGATCTATGAGATTAAGTCCACCGTAATCACAATTTATGTGTCTATCCATAGCATTCATCCATGAAAGAACACCAAAATTTATTTGACACACATGTTTGCTTCATCCTGCTACCCAAAATGTGGCATGTTGATGAGCCCCAACAACCCAGATATATCCATCCCTTGCGCCATGGATGTGGAATACACACCATGGGTTCTTCTGCAACCGAAGGAAATGACTTGTAGGGATCATTCGCTACATCCTGCAACATCAACAGATATTGATCCTCATATTTCATTTTCATCAACGTAGGGACAATGTCATGGTTCACATCATCCCTTTCAGAAGCGGCAACATTTTTGGCTGATACTTTTGATTCTTCATTAACCACCGAGGATGCACACTAGGTCAGATAGGAGCAATGTAACCCAAAAAGTCCTTTACAGAGACCCTGGTGGGGATCGCTGATTCTAGAACACCAAAGCTAGATGGCCCCATCTGGGTAGCTACATCTTCCTACACCCTCATCGATGTTTGGGTTTTCCTCTTCATCAACGTTGGGGAATTGGGCTTCTGGCCCCACCACTTCTTCATTGGAATGGAGGATGATCCAACCTGCATACTAATGACTTCTTCAATAATGGTATCGGTCTAATGAGAGAGTCCCTTCTACTAGAAATTTCTACCATGTCGAGATTACTCTGCATCCCGCAACAATTTCCCACAATCATGAGATATGCTCACCTTCAATATTCAACTCTCATAACTCGCTCGACGGCACTAGAACTCAATGTTGTATCAACCACTCTTCACAACTCAAATTAGCATAATGGTGCTTTCGACCTACGTCGAGCACTTTCTTATAGCATCTAGTCGATCCATTCTTCATCATTACCAAATTAGCCGCAGCCATCATGACCAAATCATGCATTAACTACCCAAATCCATCATCGAGCCTGTCAACCCAATATTTGGATCCTCCATCAATACGTGTCACTTCAACAAGTGCTACATGTTAACTGTCTTAACTATGCTTTATTTATTGCTGATTTGACTACATAACGACCCTACAACTTTCGTGACAGATCTTTCTAACTGTGCTACTAGCTCTCCTACTTGCACATCTACTTCCTCTTGGTGTGCCCTCTCTTCCTTTCATCCTTCCTATATTTTTTTTAAGTGCGAAGCGCCTTAATCGTTGTGCAATTCTGGCCCATTCTTATATGGATTCAGTCGACTACCATTCACCAGTTTTGGCAGCATCGCTCCATCTAATTGTTGTATTTGTACTACCCCCCAGAAGTAATAGAATTGACAAGATATGTACCTAACCAATGCATCTGTAACTTACCTGGGTGCTTCATGAACTTTCTATCATATAGCAGCACCAAATCTCCTCGCTGAAACTATTTGTTCTTTATGTGGTGATCATTCCAAGCCTTTTGTCAGTCCTTCTTAACGTGCTAATGGAAACCCACAGTGAAATGGTATTCTTCAAGTTGTATCAACTGCACTACATGCTCCTCTAGCGTGGCTTCATCATCCATGCATGTCGCTACTGCAATGCGCAGACTGGGAACAATGTACTCCATAGGCATGACTGCCTCTTTCCCATATACTAATTTAAACAGTATATGTCCCATCAATATTTTACAAGTGGTGCTATATGCCCACAGTACTGCTAGAATTTTCAAATCCCAGTCATCTCGGTTAGAGTTACATACCTTTGTAATCACCTGCTCCAATATCTTGTTCAATGCCTCCACCGTCTCGTTCACCTATGGATGATATTGTGTATTTTCTTATGTTGTATCTGCAACTCCTTCGTCAATGCTCTTACCATGTAATTGATAAATTGGTTTCCTTGTTTGCTCATCAATATCCTTGGGCATCCAAACTGTGTCACACTATTATCAAATAGAAATCTTGTTGTTTTCATAGCGGTGCAGTCCACAACTGGTGTAGCATATGCCCATCTTGTCAAGTAGTCTATTGTTGTGATTATGTACCATGAACCGGTTCTTTTCCCAAGTGGGTTGATTGGACCCACAAAATCCACATCCCATTTATCAAAAGGTTACAAAGTTACCTACGGTACTAGTGACATCTCATCTCGTTGTGATGGTTTCCCAGTGAATTGACAGAAAACCTAGGTCCATGCATAATCTGTTGCATCATTGTGTAATGTAGGCCACTAGAGACATATGCAAAGCACCTTCCTTGTCATTGCACTCCTACCATAGTGTCCCCCATCGATTCCCACATGAGCTTCTGTTAATATCTACCCTTGTTCATGTGGTAGGACACATCGCTGCAAGATTTCATCAGGTCCAAGCTTGTCTAACTACCCGGCAATCAACTGGAAGTCTGAGGCCTTGACTACTAGCTGCTTCTTTTGACTTGTCGAAAAATCTGTTGGCATGACTCCTGCCACCAAAAACTAAATTATTTGGTCATAATAATCATCTGCGACATCGACTCTGAACAGCTGCACATATGGCAGTCCCTCCTTAATTTTTGTTGCCTCTTTGCCTATCTCAATCCTGGATAAATGATCGGGGCCAGCATTCAAGTGACCCATCTTCACAATTATTTCAAAATAAAACTCCTGAAAAAGAAGTAACCAGAAACATATCTTCCCCCCCAACACATGCTTATTGACCAGATACTTCAACGCAGAATGGTCAGTAAAAATCTTGAAGTGATCACCTAAAAGGTAATGCCTAAATTTCTACAACACATAGACCATTGCCAGACCTTCTTGCTTTGTGGTTGTGTAGGTCTTCTCCGCAAAGGAAAAATTTCGACTAGTGAAGGCGATTGGGTGATCTAGATATCCTTCTCCTAGCTGCACGAGCACTACTCCTAGCACAACAAAAGATGCATCAACATGAACATGGAACTCCTTGTTCCATTCAGGGAACATAAGTATTGGCGTCGAAGCCATCTGGTGGACCTTGGCGTCGAAGCCATCTAATAACGTCGTGAAACACCTTGACATGCAGAAAAAACTCGATGTTATTATCCATCTGGTGGACCTTGTTCTTCTTCCTCTCCCATAAGTTTTGATGCCAAGGAAAAGTAGTGGGACATCCATTTGCTAGTAGTCCGGTGTGTTGGACCACAGAATGAATGATATCAGGATGAGCAGCTATGAGTAGTGGAATTTGTGATTAGGCTCCTCCTATACCTTTTTCACATCATCTATTAGTTCATTGAGCAGAAACTGCGACCAATTGAAAATCACTCCTTGTCCGCACAGTTCTACAAGCTCTACTGCTCCAGCAATACATTCAGTTGGCCTCATCTTGCGCAACAGTTTACAAGAGAGGAGTTTTGTGGTGAACCGCACTATGTTGTCCTCAATAGGGGAAATCCAAAAATCCCTCCCTGTGGTGGTGTCTTTGTGGTTCAAATACAGCATGGGGTCTTCTCATGACTTTGGCAGACCTGTGATTAAAGAAATAAGCTTGACGATGACCGAGTATGGTTGGTCGAGCCATAGGCATCCTCTATGGAAATAAACCAGAATTTGTTACATGAATGTATTAACCTATATACTATGGCTAAAATGCAGCATGAACAGCAAGTCCAATAGTCCTGCGTTGGCAACACCAGTAGCCCACTGCATCGGTACTAAGACCTACACTTGAGTCAATCTGGCTTGATTTGTAGTCATGTAGTTGCTTACTTCCAAGCCAAACTATAGGCGAGTATCGACATATTCAAATGCAAACCTAGTGATCTTTGGCATTAGATTCATCAATAGTGGTACATTGTTAGGGATTCGGGGTGAGACTAAAAATGTGGATGCTTTATTTGGAAGCATCACCTCCTCCACATTAGTTCTCCTGGGCCAAACATAGTGTAGGAATTCTTCTTCTTCCCTCCTGACACTCGCATCTCTGTGAGGTGGTGAATCCTCATCCATGAGGTCTTCCTCCTCTGGGTCTTCCTCCATTGGTTCTTTCCCAGGGTTTTCCACAACGGCCTTAACCTTGCATTTCTACGATAGTGGTAGTCTGGACGCCTCTCCTGCTTCTCTCTCACTGACTTGTCACAGCTCCGTGACTGGTTGTGAAGTTGTAGCTGATAGTCCCTGAACTAGGTTCAGCACAAGGCACAAACCAGGGGTTGGGATATTGGTAGGGGCAGTTGCAGGACCAGCCGCAGGAGTAGGTTTCTTCCTCATTCATTCCATCAGGTCAATTTCTGGTTGTTTCTTTGGTTGTTGTATCTTCAATGATTCTATCTCTTCCTCAATTGGGAAACCTGAGATAACAGTTGCGTTAGATAGCTTACTCTCATTGGGGATCTCTATTACCATGGGTTTTGTCTTACTCTATGACAGGCTTCGGCTATGTAAACTCTCGGCTCTCATTCTCTCTGCTCTCTCTCTCTGTCTAAAAGACTATTTAATGGTGAATCCTTATATTTATATGCGCCTCTACATCCTTTATTCATCATGCAATGGGAGGTTAATTTCTAATCGATCACATGGGCTTCTCGGTCGATGCATTCTTCATTAACTCGGCAGCTTGATCTGTGGGTTGTACCTGTTATCATAGTTATGGCAGTTATGCTGAGGACGGCTGATGGGACCAAAATTCACATTGTCATTCTCCTTGTATCTCATCGAATTAATGACACTTATCTGTCACAACTGCCTCAATCCTTGCCGGATATTCACACTTTTATGTCGTCCGGCCTATCATTTCCTCTTTTTGCAGTACTTTCCACCTTTTCATGTGCTTCTTTCTTTTTTTTGCGCTTTGCACTGGTTCTACCACAGACATGCAACAGAACAATTTACGTCTTTTAGCCTCTCTTTTTTTCACACTGCAGTCCTAGACAGGCATGTTATGACCATCATAGTATGGTTTCAGTCGATTTCCATCCACCATACCTACGACATACATTCCATATAGTCTCTATAGTTTTACTGCACCCACATTAGTGATGTGCATGATCACATATGGTCCTATCCAATGTGCCTTTAGCTTTCCCGGGTGTTTGAAAAAAAAATTGTCATACAGTAACACAAGTCCTCCGAATTCGAATGGATTAAATTGAATATGGCAATCATGCCATGCTTTATTTTGCTGCTTCTTAATTGTCTGATGGAATCCTGCGACGAAGCATTCCTCTTCCATCTTAATGAGTTGTGTAAACCTTTTTTCGAAAGCATCCTCATCAGTCATCTCTATCAGCGCAACAATGCACAGGCTCGGTACAATGTACTCCATTAGCACAACAGCTTCCTATCCATACACCAGTCTGAATGTGGTGTGTCCTATTAGTTGCTTATAAGTTATGTGATATGCCCATGGCACAGCTAAGACTTTCTAATCCGAGTCATCTCAGCACACATTTCATACCTTGGTCAATGCATTATCCAGAATCTTGTTGAAATCTTTGACTATTCCATTCACCTGAGGATGATAGGGTGTCATCTTCTTATGCTGGATCTAAAATTCTACAGTTAGCTCAGCAATCATTTTGTTAACAAAATGCATACGTTGGTCACTTAGTAGTATCTTTGGACAGCCAAATCTGGTGACTACATTTTCAAACAAAAACTTTGTCGCAATCACATTGGTTCAATCTTTAATAGGTACAGCTTCATCCCATCTAGTTAAGTAGTCTATTGCAGTCATAATGTAGCATGCTCCAGTCCTTTTCCCTGGAGGATTAATTGGACCGACAAAATCAACAGCCCATTTTTTGAAGGCTTGCAACATTATCTGTGGTGCAAGCGGCATCTCACCATGGTGCGAAAGTTTTCATCTTCTCTGGCATATAACATAGCGCCTACAAAAGCTTTTAGTATCCATGTGTATGGTTAGCCACCATAGTCATGCCTGCAATATCTTGCGCACAGTTTCCTTCCCCACATAGTTCCCTCTTGCGACACCAGCATGTGCTTCGCTCATTACCTAATGTCATTCATACTCAAAAACACAATGGTGTAGTATTTCATCTGTGCCTAATTTATATAGATGTCCCACAATTAATGTATAACTAGCAGCTTTGACAACCAAATGTTTCTTCTGATTAGTTGGCATTCCTTCTGGTGCATAGCCTGTGCTCAAAAAGTGAATGATGGTGTTAAACTCATGTTTTTGATCGTCCATCATGTGTATCACAAATAGTTTCTAGGTTATGGCCCCATATTCAGTTGACCAGGTCTAACTATGACCTCAAAGTCAAATTCTTGAAACAGGAGAAGCCATCTACAGATATTCCCCCCCAACACTGGCTAGTTAACTAGGTATTTTAGCGTTGAATGATCAGTGTACATATGAAAATTTTCACCCAACAAGTAGTGTCGGAACTTCTAAAGCACATAGACCATAGCGAGGCCTTCTCTTTTCATCATTGTGTAGTTTTTTTCTGATGTTGATAGTTTTCTACTTGAAAAAGCAATAGGGTGGTCAAGCACACCCTCTCTTGGTTGTATCAAGACTATGCTGAGCACGAAAGAGGACACATCAACATGCACATGGAACTCCTTCTTCCAGTCTAGAAATACAAGTATTGGCACAGTGACCATTGCGTTCTTCAATTTATCCAAGCTTTCCTGGCAAGCTGTTGTCCATTGAAACTTTGCATCTTTCTTTAGCAGTTTCTCCATAGGTGTAGTGATCGTTGCATATCCTCTGATGAAATTATTGTAGTAGAATGTATTTCCTAGCACTGATCTGAGTTGTGTGACTGATGTAGGTAGCGGTAAGTCAAGAATAGTCGCAATCTTTGTTGGGTCGACCAAAATACCGTCGCAACATATGACATGACCCAACAACACAACAAATGGTGCACAAAATATACACTTCTTGGAATTAGGCGCTATCTGATACTGGCAACAGTGGCCCAGTGTCATGTGCAAACTCTTAATCTAGTCTCTTACTAAACTAAGCACACTCCAATCATCAAAGTAGACCTCAATAAATTTATGAATAAAATCTTTAAAAGCAGAGACTACTATTCTAAAACAAATAGCAGGTGCATTCTTGAGTCCAAAGGGAATTATTGTATACTGATAGCATCCCCATTCTGTGATGAATGTTGTTTTGTGGCAATCCTCTTACATGATCTAACTTGATGATAGCAAGAGAAGCCATCAGTAAATGAATACATCTCTTTCCTGTTGATGCTTTCAAGTACGTCATCTGTAAATGGTGTTGGAAATGGATTGTGCAAGCATGAATCATTCATCTTTCTTAGGTCAACACAGATCCTGACTTCACATGTTGTCTTCTTATCCTGGATCACTATAGGGCTGATCCACTCTGATTCCTCAACAGACTCAATGATTTCTGCGTCGAGCATGCGATCCAATTCTATTTTTATCTTTTCCTTAAACCTGGGGTTCATCCTATAAGGTCACTGCTTACTAGGTTTAGCATCTGGTAGTAGGGGTATTTTCATCTCTCCTAGATATCCTACTATCCCCCTCATCTCTAAAAAGTTGGTAGGGAATAGGTCCTGATATTCATGCAGTAGTTCCATGATCTTCGCGATTGTCTCTTCATCCCAATAATCTCCTATATTGGCGACCCAATGTTTACTTTCTTGATATTTAAGGGCTTTGGGAACTAGTCACTTGAAATACTGGATCCTTCTACTGTGCATCTACCTTCTGATTCTGGTATGTTGATTTTAGTTGGGTCATTGTCTGGGTCTCCAGTCAAATTGTAGCATGCCATCCACTGCTGGATAGTTGCACTACACTGGTGGGAATTTGCCTCCTTTACAGGGACTTGAGCAAATATATTTTCTTTGATTACTTGAAGCACAGCATCAATGATAGGTTTCTCATCAACAAACTCAAATGTGTGCACAAATTGCTTGGATACCTCTTCTCAATCCTGAGTACCTTTTCGTAGCTCCATATATGCATACCAGCTTCTAGGTGTCATTTCCAATGTGTGAATGAAATGATGAACCCATTCCTGGCATTGGTATGCTACAAATATAGTGTGACACTGATTTATGTGCTCGACAAGGCTCGATAACCCTATGTACTTATGGCTAACGGTGGCGAATTCTTCACCGAACATGAGTTCCATCAACCTTCTACATTGTGGACATTTTGTTTTAAACTGCTTGTGTGTACCCCACCATCTGGCAGGCATAGCCTTCAGCACATGATCCAATACAAACAAGAGTTGTGACTTTGTTATGAGTCCTTCAAAATCAGTTAAGAAGGTCGCAAGGTTAGGTAATCCCTCATAGGTGGGTATCTCTTGTAGCTCATTCTCCACCCATCACACAGACCTTATGAATCTGGCACACCTTCTCATAGAGACCTCTTGTAGCATGTTCTGTCAGTTCTCCAATGCTTCCCCTGAGTCAGATGTGTAGGAACTAGCACTCTTCCAGCTCATGTTTCCATCTGCTGTTGGATTAATGTAATATTATTTCAGGGAAGTGATATTGTAGATCTGGTCAAGGTAGTCTCCGTGTCCCTCATTATAGACAGGCTCGACATACCTCTATCCTTCTAATGGATCAATGGGAGACACTACTCTCATTTCAATATCCTCGAAGGAGAGGATCCTTTTCTTGAAATTGATAATGTTCTGGTTGTCTATGGCCCAATCTATCCCCAGTAGCGCGGGATATGGATTTATCTCATCAACAATGTTAATGACTTCAAAGTCCACAAACGTGTGCAACCCTTTGATGTCAACTAGAACTTGACTCAATCTACCAATCAAGAGGACCTTCACATGACTGGAAAGTCACAACTGGACAGGAGACCAGTCCAAGCACGGCTTGCCCATACTTTCCAAAGTTTGTCGCATCAAAATATTGACATCGGATCCTAGGTCTAAGATGATGTAATCCATGTCGTAGTCACCTATCTATGCAGTCATTCTCAACTCACGTCCATTTTTGAATTTATTTCCAACCTGGTTAACTCTCTTTTCAGGTTGTGGCTCTACTGGTGTTTCTTCTATTAGTGCGTGCAGTTTTGCGATGGCATCTTTATCGTGTATTAGCACTAAGTAACTTGACAGAAAGGACTTGAGCTTACTAACCTTGTGTGGGACCTTCTTCTGAAATATCTGTTGAATCATTTAGGCATCTCCATGACTTCTTCTGATGTTGATGGTTCTTCTAGATCCAGAAACTCATGTCGCACATCCATGAATACTTGCTTCTGTTTCTAGACATCGAATGGTACCTTATTCTACATCACGGGTCGTACCTACGGCTATATTTGTTCTTGCAAGGCTTCCTGATCAGCTCTGGTCACAGCACCTCCTCATGTTATGATAGCGACATTCAAATCTCTTGGATCAGTAGCAATCTTTTGAAATTTCAAGTTCAGATTCGGGTTTGGGTTTTGATTATGTACAAGGTTAGGACCTGTGATGGTTCTAGCCTACCACTTTGAGATCAAGTGGGGACATTGATCCACATTATGGTCTTGTCACTTACAGTATGAATATGTCTTCGTAGGTTCCATGCAAACTCTGGCATAGTGACTTGGTTGTCCATAGTTATAGCATATAATTTGACCTCTTCCTCTACCTAATTCTCCTTCGCCTCCTTGACCTCTGAATTTCCCGCCACCCCTTCCTTGAGGGTGTGGTTGTTGCGGGGGGTATTGATTATGTTGATATTGTGGCTGATAGTGATTATGCTACATGTATGATTGTTGCGGGGCATACTGAGGCTGATACTGGTTCCAATATTGATTGGTAAGGAATTGCATAGGCTAATACGATGCTTGCACCAGTTTAGCCTGATTCTTCCCCTCATTCTTCATCAATTATGTGTCTATCATGTTTTCCTTCAAGAGATGGTATGCTCTGCAATCCTTCTCTTCATGCCCTACTGACTTGCAAAATTTACAGAACAGGCTTGTTGGGGTACTTACAATCTTTTGCAGTTATAGGTGATCCTCGTCATGATGTCCTCCAGTCTAGCATATGCAACACCAGGGTGGTCCATGGCCACTTAACAGGTTTGTCACACCAAATGAGACGTAATTCATGAAGGTCAGACAATTATCCTTAGTGTGTCTATCTGTTCATGCACCATAAGTCTGTGTGGGATTCCTTACCCTTCTTAATGTCCTGAATCTGTATTGTTATATTATCCAACTACGACTGAATCTATAACGTGCATGCGGCACCATCACCAATTGGTGAGGCTTCTATCTTCACTACCAATTCTAGCGCATATGTCTACGACTTGATCTTTGTTGCATTAATGGGCCTCAGATGTGTGGCAACATCACAACAATAAACCATTATTTATGCTGAACATCCGACATTTGGAAACTTACTTTGGCCATCAAAGTTTTAAACCATTGGTCAAAGTCCCATACTGACTCTACCAATGCTTGCTTTATCTCCTTGATCTCGGTGATACACTATTACTCAGATTTAGGTTTTATGAACTTGGTGATCATTGCGGTTCATATTTCTTCAAGGGTCTTCTGCGGTGTCCCTGGAAATATTATGCAGAACTTCATAAACTAGTCGAGCACATGACCCCTTAGATTCATGATCATTTGTGCTTCCTTAAGTTCTATGTTATGAAATAACCAAACCATCCATACATCTCCACAAATGAACCAATGCTACTCTGGATCTTCTGCTCCATTACCATTGAATGTAGGTAACCAAATATCCACCCCAGCCATTACATTGGCATTGGGGTTATCTAGTGACAAATTTAAGGGAGGTGTCTCCTCCTACATGCTAGTCTTTGTGCTAGCACTATCAGTATTAACAACTCTTTCAAGAGACAAAGCTCTATACCTTACCCCTGGTGATAATCCTGGTGTGATGTAATGGCATCCTAACCTTGGTGTCTCGGCATACTCTTCAAATTCTTCTGGTCCTTCTGAAATCGGGCTATAGTCCTCTTCTTCATCGCAAGACCCTTCGTCTACCTGTGACTAAAGTTCATGCTCGCTTTCCTCAAACAAACTAGGAGCTCATTGACCTTCCTCTGTATTTTATTTTTCCTAATCTGAATCTCCTTCCACTCCTTAAGAATCCAACTTCTAGTTCAGGTTATGTACTTCCTGGGAACATCTCAACTCATCGTTTCCCATTTTCTTGACAGGTCATCTGTGACATAGCCTTCCTTTGCACGACT
Source organism: Pseudotsuga menziesii (assembly GCA_001517045.1). Taxonomy (NCBI): domain Eukaryota; kingdom Viridiplantae; phylum Streptophyta; class Pinopsida; order Pinales; family Pinaceae; genus Pseudotsuga; species Pseudotsuga menziesii. The sequence goes on from LPNX010382092.1 coordinate 309,973, forward strand.
CAACTACTCAACTACAAGATACCCTTCTCATACAGGAGCATCTTGATCCATGTACTGATAGATAACAGATATTTTCTTCGGGGTCCTTGGAAAAAATATCTTTCAGCCTCACTATATGAGGTTATAGCCTCTACTACAAACTCAGTATTATACCCTTGCAAAATACTGTCAACCCAAAAATCAACAGCTCTAGAGATGGTGTTACTTACATTGGTTACTTCACGAACTAACTAATCAGTCCATTCGATGGCTTCTCTTCTCTGGAAATTTTTCTGCTTCATTTCCAATCTTGACATCCACTCATGCAGTACACTGGGAAACTCTACAAAGAATATCTTGTGAATATCAGTGTATATGTATTGGTCTACCTAGTTTTTTGCGCTCAACTGAGTCTTGTGCTCTCTTCTTGCACAAATTCTAGTGTCTTGGACTCCAACCAATACTCTATCTCATTCTTTTTTGGATTCCAAAACATTTCCCTCAACTCAAATGGTTAAAGGTCCAGGAAACAGAACCATTTTTTGGGCTCAATCTACTTCTTGTCTCGACCCACGGTTCAATCACTCAACACAATACCAATATGACACCCCAAGACATTGGCTCAACGGAGCAAGCTCAGTCAGTAACACCCACAAAGAAAGCATAGTCTCACCCAATATATCTTAATGGGTAACTACCATAACCATGTTTCTATAGTTGGTGAGGGATTATAGTCCTCTGTCGCAATGCACGGCCAAGGCGCTCAACAAAGACGATGGGATGGAGTCTTTCACTCTACGACAGCGACACAACTATGTGCCATAGTCCACCTACATGACACAACAGTGTCTTTAGGCCTTAATGAATGGTACGAGGGTGTGACACAGCCAACCCCTTACACTTTACAAATAGTGTGAGACTACACTTTTAGTTAACAGTTTAACCATGAATTCATACATACCATTCCAATCAACGCTTTGAACATTCATTCACTCACTATAAAACCAAATTGCGACATACATTCAATAGTAACTGTAATAATGCAAGGTAAGTAAATATTCATATAAACATTCACCATTAAACAACACTTGTCCATATAACACAAGAAATAACGTGGAAACCCATCTGGAAAAAACCACCAAGGTGCTCTTCATCTGGCATGAGAAATGGATATAGCACCTTGCAGTCTGCAACTTGTAGACTGTTCTTAAGATATGTATTTTTGACTCAATGTTTTTCTCTCATGCTCTCTAGTTTATTCTTCTATCTACTCCGACTGATTCGCACACAGCCTGGATCGACTCTTCTACTCTACTAGCAGTATGCGAACACAATTACAAGATCTAAGGCTCAATAGCCTTCGACTTCTACTGTCTAGTCAACTTACCAAAATTACATAACCTTCTGAACCCTTATACAAAATAGGTTTCTCCTACTTATAGCATCTATGATACCACACAGCGTCTACTGAGTACAGCCCAGTTATTACAGACTCAACAACTTACAAAATATCTCTGTTACATAAATTTCGGCCCATACCTAGCCATGAAAGTCCTGGAAGACATTAACCATAGCTTTAACTAGCTGTAGAAATGTCTTTTATCTTGCCTGCATTAGTCATAACTAGCTATAAAAATTGTCCTCCCATCTTTCGTTGGTTCGTCCTTCCACCATATTCCTTGATTTCTGCCTATCCAGCTTTTAACTCTTCTACCAGCCTATTCCATTGAATCGGATCTGCCTTCCTCACCGCATCTTCCCTTCTGCTCTTCCTTCATCGCGCGCATGTTTTATCTTCCTGCACCGGTTCCTTCATCCCCTTTTTAACTTATTTTTACCTTGTCACGCGCACACTTTTCCTCTTTTGCTTGCACGTCTGATTTATCCTTATATACTTTTCCTTCTTTTCCTATCCCTTCTCTAGGCCCAACACTGTGGTTCTGAGACCTTTTCTTCAAATTCCATTAAGAATGTTGAAATTTCATGCATCCCTTCATAAACCGATAATTCTACAATCTCAGTTGTGACATGGCACAATGACTGCGTGATCAAACCACACTTCTTAAATGACACCTCGTGCATGCGGTTTTGCCAATTTTCTAGCACACCCTCAGAATCAAAAGACATAGAACTAGCATTGCGCCAACCAAGTTCTCTGTCAGCAGTGGGGTGGATATAATCTTCAGATATGTTGTAAGTGTGATCCCATCCCCTAACAACTTCATCCTTTACCAGTTCAATGTATCACCTTCCTTCGTTGGGATCCATAGGCGTGATGACCCTAATGTCTTGGTTCTCAAAAGTCATCATCTGCTTCTTGAAGTTAATGATTGTCATACTATCATTGGCCCATCCAATCCCTAGCAGTGCGGGATAGGAGCCTTCACCATTAACAACTTCAATCACATCAAATTCAGCATAAGTTTTCATACCTTCAACGTCCACAACCAAGTTCGACACATGTCCGATTGGTTGCAATTTAGCTTGATTAGCTAATCGCAATTGCACAGGGGACCAACCCAATGTCAACCTCTCCATCTTCTTCCAGGTCTAATTTGTTAGAATATTCACATCAAATCCTAGATCTAGGATGACTGAATCAACTTCATAGTCCCCAATCTGAATTTTCATGTGCATCTCCTTGCATGTTGTTTTCTTGTTTAAAGAGTTCACTGTGGAATCCTTTCGTTCCTTACCTAGGTGGTGTAACAAATTTTCAATCTCAGCTAAAGCATGTGGATCTCTTACCAATGATAAGCAACTCTCAAAGAAGTGTTGCAATATACCATGTTTCCATGATGTTACTATCTCCAATGAAGAATCAAAAGCAGAAGGCATTTCATAGACAGGTGACTTACCAAGATTTCTTTTGATCACATCCCGGGCTCCAAAAATGTCTCCTTTTCAGTTGTGATATCAAACAACACCTTCTTATGTCCATCCAATTGAATCTGTGGGAGGGGCCCATCCTCTCCTATTGTGGCTCCTACGCGGGTGACAACAGCAACATCAATAGCCTATGTGTTGGGCTCTGCTGAGATTGTCACAATCGTCAGCCCCTGATTCTGGTTCATCAATGGATTCTAAGTCAGCGACAGATTCTTGTTCAATGGAGGGTTCATAGGTTGATTCAAAATATGATTCTGGAGTGGAAATTGATTCTGGTCTTGGTTCTGCAACATGTTCTGGTTTTGCAGTTGATTCTGATTCTGTACCTGATTCTGGCTATGCAACTGAGGAATGTTCTCGGCATGCCATCTTGTGATTAGTTATGGGAATTTTTCAACAGTATGATCGATCCCCATGCAATATGTACACGAGAACTATAAGTGTTGGAAGTCCCTCTGGTAGTGCCCAAATACCCCACAATTATAACACTAGATTGATCCGCGACCTCGTCCTCTTCCTCCTCCTCAGAATCCTCCGCAAAATCCTCCTTGATGATGATACTGTGGCTGAGCCATCTATTGCGGTGGGGGATTCAGCTGCTGTAAAACATACTGTGCAACTTGAACATACTGTAGCTAAGGCATTTCCATTTTATTATACTATGGCTGCATTGCAAATTATCGATGCGATGCAAACTGTGGCTTCAGTTGCAATGGTATAATTGCATCTGGGACGGCGGTGTATACTACGGTTGTGGTCAAGAGTTTACCACCTGAGGCTGCAGTTGTGGTTATTGTACTCCACGATGATCTTTGCCCTTCATAAGGTATGAATCATATATCCTTTCCTGAACCAGATCATATGCCTGATAGTCTTTATCTTCATGCCCCACCAATCTACAAAAGGAACAATATAGGTTGGTGGGATTTGACACTAACTTTTGCATGTAGCTACACTCATCATTCCAGTGCCCATAGTATTGACATATGCAACAAAATGGTATGCTATCGCAACTTAGTGGATTCGGTGCCCCAGATAGCAGATAATTCTAGAAGGTAGGGCAGGTATATATAGTGTGTCCATCTGCATGACAACGAGTGCACCAAATATCTTCATGATTCTCTTTCCCTTTCTTAATGTCTAGCAATTGCGGCGTCAAGTTTTCCAACTACACCTAAATTTGATTCATACCAGCCGCATTCTCTCCAATAGGTGAAGCTTCTAACTTCATCATGATCTTCAGATTCTCGCTCTGTGTCGCAGTCTTCTGCTGCATCAGTGGTTTCCAGATATGAGGTACCAAGGCTGTGATAAACCACTCTTTATGTTGAACATTTCTCATATCAAAGCTGACTCGCACCATCAACATCTTAAATCTTTGATCAAAATCCCAAATAGTCTCATTCGAACACTGATTGATCTCTTTCAACTCAGTAATGTATTGCACCTCACATTTAGGATTCCGGAATTCTTCGATCAGTCCCTTTCGAACTTCATCCAATGTTTTTGTAGGGGTCCCCGTAGGAACCTATATAAATTTCATGTACCAATCTAGCACACGACCATCCAGCATAGTTTCCAGTTGGCCCTTCTTGACATCATCATATGTGGTCTTTCTGACAGTTCATACTACCTCACAGAGAAACCAATATTGCTCAGGATCGTCAGTCCCGTTCCCATGAAACAAAGGTAACTTTGTGTTGTCGCCCGCCATCCTGGGCCTTCTTCATCCAGATGCTAACCTACGACTAGAATTTTGTTGACATTTCAAGCAAGTTGATGTGGAATTTGTGTTTCTCCCTGAGTTTGAAGTAGTGCACAAAGGCATGGGTACGTTGTTTCTAGGGTTTTATCTTACTGTTGTCCTGGGAATAATCTAGGTCTGGTCCTCCTCTTCGTCACTATAGGGTCACTTCGTCCCATGTGGTTGTCCTTCGCGGTTTTTTGTTTTGATTGCAGCAAGACCTTCCCCTCTCCTCTGCCTCTTCTCTTGTTGAAACCTTGCTCCTCCCCTTGTACAACCACTTTCGTCCTCAGCTTCCCTCACAATCTCATCGAAACTTGCACCCATCTACCCCTTATCTTCTTATTCGTCTCCCCCCTTTAGTCACGGTATCCACTGCCTCCGCACACTAGAGTTCTACTACTCTAGGTGCATCTTCAGTATACCCTTTTCACAGACAAGAATTGTAATTGACAACTGTAGAGATAATAAGAACCTACCTCTGGGTCCGTTGAAAAATTCCCTTTCTGCTTCGCTGTAAGAATTGGTAGTGTCAATTGCAAATTCAGTAATATATCATTCTAGGATACTATCCAGCCAGACCTCAACGGCTCGTGACGCTTTGTTGTCAGTTTCTTGCACCTCCTAGATTAATTCAAGGTTCTAAGATGTCGGTTCCCCTCCTTGGAAATTCTTCTTCTTATATGTGAATTGCACTAACCACTCATACAGTATGGTGGGGAACTCATAGAAAAACTACTCATGAGGATCGTTGTGTATGTATCTCTCCAACCACTTGTTCATCTTCAGTCCAGGGTTTTGATTTTCTGTTTCAGTGAATTCTCATAGCTTATGATCAAACCAATCTTGAAGTTCTGCTTGTGTCGAATGCCACATCCAATCTTGATTTTCTGATCGCATCGAATGCCACATCCAATCTTGATTTTCTGATCGTGTTAGATGCCACATACCCTCCTCTCAGTTGCAACAAGGTCCTAGAAATAGAACCATTTGTTGGTGCAAACCCATCCAATAAAACCCAATCGATAAGGGTCCCACTCTGTCAACACTCACCTCACCATGATCTCCCTGAGTTTCAGCCCAGACAGGTTTTACCCTATCTAGCAACACCCGTAGAGCGGATGAAGTCTTAGCCAAGATGTTAAAGGGAGGGCTGATGGAACCAAGTTTCCACAGAAAGGAAGAGGACTATGGGAATCAGCAATTCATTTGTCTATTTATCATATCTAACCAGTTGTTTAATCATTCTCAAAACCATTCATCATCTCTAGTCAACAAATCACATCATTTATTCATAACAGAAGCATCATATAACAAAAATAATCATATATAAAAGAAGTAATCATACTGTCACACATCAGATCTACAAAGATAACATCATTCATAAGCATTAAACATTGCATCATAGATCCATGTCATGCATACTAGTCATTGGATTGCAGAAATGGAAAAAGACAACAAAAGATAATAGCATAGATCAACCTCATCTCTTTGTATTACTTCTGCGTAGTAACCATAGATTCAAACAGACAGCAATTCTAACTCTCAGTCATAAATCAAAAATTCAAACTGATGATCATAACCAAGTGCTTCGCTCACATTAATTGATGGATACCCCCTTACATTCACAATTCTTCATCTATTTATAGGCTTGCGCCTTCACATTCATGGTCCACTTCTAACTAAATCCTAAATGATTCTACCAACTAATGACAAATATCAGCAAAATATGGTCCAAAAGTACAAAAAGTGACACAGCATATTCAAAAGTAGTCTATCTTCCACCTTGCACGATATCCTCATCTAGATCCATGTCGCGCATACTCGCCATTGGATTGCAAAAATGGAAAAAGACAGAAAAAGATAACAGCAATTTAGATCAACCCCATCTCTTCGTATTACTTCTGCGCAGTAACCACTGATTCAAACAAATAGCAATTTAGCTCTTAGACATAAAGCAAAGATTCAAACTGATGATCATAACTAAGTGCTTCGCTCACATTGATTGATGGATCCCCCCTTACATTCACAATTTTGCATCTATTTATAGGATTGCACCTTTACATTCATGATCCACTTCTAACTAAGTCCCAACTAATTCTACCAACTAATGACCAATATCCATAAAATATGGTCCAAAAGTACCAAAAGTGACACAAAATATTCAAAATTAGTCTATCTTCTGCCTTGCACGGTGTCTTCTGAGCTTGCGCAACATCCATGATGATGCGCAACTTACCCCAACCCCTTTCCAACAAGCAGAACGGGTCACGAATCCAATTCGAGTCTATACATCAGAGCGTGTGCAAAGGGAATAAAGCCGCTAGTCTTGAAACGACACTGTTGGAGGAAAGCGAGCCTGCAGTTAGACATCGCAGTGTCATTTTGATTCGACATGCCCATCACATCATATTGCCTATTTTGGTAGTAAATCATGGCGAATCTACCACCTTGGGTGGTTTGTTAGGATTTGAAATGATTGTTCTATTTTAATCCCATATTGTGTAACTGTTTTGATACCCTGTTTTGGGATGTATCCCAAGGGATAGTCTATATGATAAATAGAACCTCCTCATAGGAGGATAGAGGCTGGATTTACTTTCATTTTTGAGGCATCAGGGCTGGTATTGTAGCTCTGCAAACATTTTTGGGAGTATTAATGAAAATATTTCTCAACGGTTATGAGATTCATCACAGTGTACGTGTTTAGTCTATGTTCTCTGTTATGCCATTTTCACATATGTTATTTATGCCAATACATTTCTAGATTAGTATGTAGGAATTCGCTCTCAATTAAGCGCTCCTGCATCATAAATTGTATTTGCAATGTAACTGTAATAGATGTTATAGAATTCATCCATTCATAGGTGCTCTACTTCAGTTGTTTCCCTTTTTTATTTTCTACTAAAGTTGTTCTCAGAGATTTATCCTTAATAGATGCCTCTGTTTTTCACCGGGCTCTTTCCTTATTTCTATCTATCATCACTTTAAATCTATTTATTGAATGTTGTGCTTAATTTGCCTCATAATACATAAGAGAAACTCATTTTCATTATATGTTGTAATGTCCTTAAATGTTTCAGATTGTGAATCCATCACCTAATGGTTTTATTATTTTTCTGTCTTTCAATTGTTTTATTTACAAATCACTCAGTTACCAGCATAAATTTAGTCTTTTGCGTGCCTGTTTAAAGATAAATGTGTATGTGAATGTTTCCATGACATGAGAGATCCCTCTCTGGTTGCATTGGCTAGAATGCAATCTAAAGCTAGTTTTAAATGGTTACCCCTGTGACTTCCTACAGCAACCATAGGAAAATTATAGGGTGCTAACATCTGGCATTGTTGCAGGGGAATGAAAGAGTAAATCATCCGTGGGAAAAATGGCATTGCTCAATTCTATGACCTGGTTGAGTAGCCAGTCCTAGACCCATATTGGCTGTATATTCTCTCACGACTCCACTCAAAGCCTATGAAGGTGAATCCACTGGGAATTCTGACCACCTATAAGATGTAAAAGTATTTAGAGGTTCCATGGTGACTCTACTGGGGACAACAAGCCCAACATAGTGAAACCTAGAAGGGCATGGTGGAAAATGAGGTACTCTATTTTTTTTCTCCAAGATATCTTGTCCTTCCTGGTGCATGTTTTCCTATCTTTCCCTGGGCTGGCCAAAATAGTTTTCCTATATCTTTCATGCTCAAGAATAGATAATAACCTAGGTCCATCCATGTATACCCTTCTTTAAAGTCCTAGAAATCCCCTTCACCCTATACATATGATTGGGACTAGACCCCTTCATCTGATCCCCAAATGGAAAATGATCATCCCTATGAGACTCATGATGCTACTACGAACCCTACACCCTTTTCAAAGCCCCTAGATAGGTATCTCTATCCCTCTTCTAATCTAGAACACCCTCTTCCCTCTTCTAAATGGGCCTCATCAGACTCCATGATCAAAATACCACATGTCGTTGCGGCCCTACCCTTCTCCACTTTAGAACTTCAAGAGCCTTCACCATTTTGGTTCTATATCCCCTCCTGAAATCCCTATTAAAGCCTCAACAAAATCTAAATGATTTGCCCCCATACTCCTTCCTGCATTCCTCCATGAACTTCCTCAGGGGTATGCCCAAAGGCTTAAATAGTTTACTGGTAAGAAGGGATATTCGGTTGAGGAGCATTTGGGATGGTTCATAGACTAGACTGGCCTGGAATAAGTAGACCATGATGACATTAAGTTATGACTATTCACTCAAAGTCTTGTGGGAGAGGTGAGAATATGCTTCACTGGCATTCTAGACAGCTCCATCATGGATTATCAGGCTTTTGAAGATTCCTTCAAAGCAAAGTGAGCAGAGAAGAAGGACCCCAGGAGGTGCTTGTCCCAATTTTATTCCATGAAGAGGGAAGAAAGTGAGCCTGTCTGAGAGTTCTCTGATATAATCATGAAAATATATAATGCTATCCCATCTAAATTCAAGCCTCCTCCTAGTGCTACCCAACTCCAATATGTTGAAGCCTTTGATAGAGAATTCTGCTTATGGCTGAGTGAAATAAGGTCAATCTCTCTAGAAGATATGATCGATGATGCCATGGAGGTAGAAATCAACCTTACTACTGCTAGGGAGAAGGAGAAAGAAGAAAGAATGAAGACCTCACCCACCTTATTCCCTCTAACATGCCAGAGACCAAGATAAATGAGAGGATGGAGGCCATTGAGAGGTGGATGGAAAGATTCATGATGGACCACACCCCCTCTCCCATAGGAAACCAGGGATTTAGAGGAACTTTGTGTGTTGAATAATCAACACATAGAGATATGCAAGGACATATGGGGCCTCCTCTAATGGTGGAAGAGGAAGAGGATGAGCAGCCAAATCCTCCTCTGCCTCCCAATCCTGCTCCCCATGAAGAATACATTCAATAGGAGGAAGGTAGTTTCCTGCCATTCGAATTTGCCTCATTTTATTTTCTGAAACAAAGACTAAAGGTATCTAACCAAGCACAGAAAATGGAGGTGAGGAATGACGTCACAACATTTTTTAGGATGGAGGGTGAAGGGGGTGAACAAGTCGAATCTGTAGTGCGTCCTAACCCTACCTTTATTTAGTGCACAGAAGAGCGGTCTGGGGTCACACAAGAGGGGTATTATAATTTATTTGCTGAGGGAAGTAGACCCCCTGCTGTAAGCCCAGATGGTGGTTTTTTTGAAAAAAAATTCAGACCTCCACTGTACGATGAATATGAGGATGAGTTCTCAGAGGATGAAGGCCCCAAGTGGAATATTTCTTCCTACTATTCCAGTATGAAATATTTATATCAGGGGAGGCACATTTCACTTGATTTCACAGAGGATATCCCCCATGAAATGCCTAATGAAGAGCAGGTTTTCGATTCTGGTCTTCAGGATGAGGCAGCTGAGGTCTCGAGTATAGGTTGTCATGAGCTTCCTTTGCAAGATTATTTTGAAGAACAACGTGACAACATGCAGGGGGATTTACAGTTGGAGCGGTGATCATGGAGCCAACAAATACCAAGAGAAGTGGAAAGTAGCCAAAGGTTCTATGATCCAGTGGCTAAATATGCAGAGAAATTTTTTCATGGAAGGTGTACAACAGAATTTTCATGACCTAGTGGCTGCACATGTGGAGAGGCCATACTGTAGGAATGGCGGGTTAATCATGCACATCAAAGGACAGAGGTTCAAAAATAACCTCCTACAATTATGCCCTACATTATAGTTCTTAACCAACTAGGAGAAAAGAGTTTGCATATGTAATCACCTGCTTGATTGGTTTCACTAGAAGTCAGAAGTTACTTGACTAGGAAATAACACTCAGTAGGTAGGGTAGGTAGAAACAAGTAAGCTTGCCATGGCGAGCATTTCCCTCTAAGCAATTGTTTTGTTTTTTTTATTTGTCTATTTGGATTTTGTTTTCAGAGCACGCTGGGAAGTTTTCAGAAAATAATCACAAGATGTACAAATGGATCAGGAACATGGTCTACGTTGGTTCTTTTCTACCTCACAGGGAGGATAGCATACCTGAGTTGGAGCCGATGTTAGAACTTGTGCTAATTTTTGAGTTCTCTATGAGTTCTTGCAATTTTTTCCTTGCAGAGAGGGGTATAGCCAAAAACTTTATTCGGCTAGTATGTTGCGAGGTTGTTGGGTGGCTTATCCTAAGCCTTGGCCCTAAAGCTAGGTTATCCCATGGCATGTGAGCCTAGAATTGGCAGGACAATATTAAACAATGAGTAGGGTTAGCCTCCATACGAGCAAGTTTCACATACCAACAGTTATGAAGGGATTCACAAGGGAATATAAGTACAGAGAGTTAAACTGTAAAGGCATGTGAAATTCATTGTATGCCCTGCATCCCAATGATCAAAATGATTCTTGGCTCAAATCAACAGCATATATGGCTTTCCGCTAACTCGCATGAGGGATAACGTACATTATGGTCACGAAGTCTGGTAGGGCTTGTCCACCCCAACAGTCACAATTTCATGAAGGGCTAGATCTATGGTGGAGATGCATTTTGCAGCAAGCAGGTGCACAAAATAGAAGGCCGCTAGGTGATGCAAAACACCATAGGGCCTACACCTTCGAATGGCTGAGATCGGGCGAAGGGTTGGATTGATGGCCTAGGTTGAGTTCATGGTGAGAACATACACGAAGGTTAACCTGTGGGCGGATCTCAAACCAAGTAGGGGCCTCAAGGTTGAACAATTGAGATCTAGCGTACAGGAGATCTATAGTTGAGCTCTATTTCGCTAGACTGAGATGTTAGTGGAAATAGGAAGGATAGGGGTTTCGAAATGGAGGATGGGATAGGTAGTATTAATGGCATAGATCGGCTCCTGTAGACCTGAGAGCTGCACCATGTCACGCGTAAGGAGGACGAGTGCTAGAATGATGTGGTGACAAAATATAGGCATGTCCTCACATGACTTATGATATGGAAGAAAGGCACTGAGACCTGGGTGTATCGATGTCATCATAAGGAGGGCTCAAGGAAGTGACAAGCGTCAAGTTCACCCACCATGAGATAACCAAAGGCTGATTACAAGTGAGGCCGAAGGTCACCTTTTCCATTAATGTCGCGGTGTCACATCCAAGGAGATGGATTAGTTGGAACCTCCACATAAGAAAATAGGATTAGTGTCCCACGTGACCATTCGTGTTCTCATCATGCTGTTGGATAGTGGTGTGTTTGAATATCTAACGGACTTAGGATAGACTCGACCATTAATAATTATTTAGTGATCACTCGGCTCACTATTATGCCACAGTAAGAGTTGTTCCATGAAACATAGTGAATGAATGTTGGCTAAGAAGCGGGTCAACTAACTACTGTTACACCAACAGCCCTGGGGACCTGATTTTGAATCCTATAATGACTATTCTGATCAAAAAAATATATTTCCTAATACGTTTCACCGACCTCTAGGCGCTATTTGGAAATGTAGCCACTTCTAGGCCTTCATACATTAATAGTTCCAACCATCGAGGTAAATATTTCCATGTCATCAGGAAGACCTTCCATGGTTGGTAAAGGTGTTACCATCCTAAAAGGATGCACAACCACTGTGGGAGAAAGTCCAAGGGTTCCCGACCAAGTGGACATCCATCCAAAAACTCTAGACAAGGCCATGGATTAAATTTCCTCAGTGCATGGTATCCATTGTTAGGGATGGTCGGCATGAACGAACGCTTGGACCCGGGGAAAGAAGATCGGAGGTCTGCACCATCGCCATCCTTGCAGAGAATTGTTAATCCTAATGTAGGTGATGGTGAGTCCAGGGATAAGTTGCGTTAGTGTTCCCTAGAAGAGGGGACTAGTCCGGGTGACTGAGCAGTGCAGGTGATCGAAAGCCTACAGAAATAACAATCCCATTGAGCATTTAGTACAGTTGATAAATGGGGTAGTCATCTCGAGGTCTACAACACGAAAAGTGCTTCCAAGACATATATAGGATACCAGACAGAAATTCGAACTCAGAAGGAGCCTAAAAATTTCTTCTAGTCGTTGGCATAGGAAGAACATGTTTCTAGAACACGGATAAATGTAAAGGTTAGAAGCAGAACGGGTCACGAGTCCAATTCGAGTATGTACATAAGAGCATGCGCAAAGGGAATAAATTCGCTAGTGTTGAAACGTCGCTGTTGGAGGAAAGAGAGCCTGCAATTAGACATCATAGTGTCATTTTGATCTGGCATGCCCATCACATCATGTTGCCAATTTTGGTAGTAAATCATGGTGAATCTACCACCTAATTGGGCAGTTTGTTAGGATTTCAAATGATTGTTCCAAGTTAATATCATATTTTGTAACTATTTTGATACCCTGTTTCGGCACGTATCTCGGGGGATAGTCTATATGATAAATAGAACCTCCTCATAGGGGGATAGAGGTTGGATTGAATTTCATTTTTGAGGCCTCTGCGCCGATACTGTAGCTCTACAAAAAAAAATTGGAGTATTAATGAAAATATTTCTTGGCGATTATGATATTCACCACGGTGTATGTTTTTAGTTTGTGTTCTCTGTTATTCCATTTTCATATATGTTATTTCTGCCAATACATTTCTAGATTAGTATACAGGAATTCGCTCTCAGTTAAGCGCTCCTGCATCAAAAATTGTATTTGTAATCTGACTGTAATAGATACTATAGAATTCCTCCATTGATAGGTTCTCTATTTCAACTATTTCCCTTTGTTATTTTATACTAAAAGTGTTCTCGAAGATTCATCCTTGATAGATGCCTATGTTTTTCACCAGGCTCTTTCCTTATTTATGTCTGTCGTCACTTTAAATCTATTTAACTAATTGTTGCTCTTACTTTGCCTCATAATACATAAGAGAAACTCATTTTCATTAGATGTTGTAATGTCCTTAAATGTTTCAGACTGTGACTCCATCGCCCAATGGTTTTATTATTTGTCTGTCTTTCAATCATTTTATTTACAAATCACTTGTTTACTAGCAAAAATATAGTCTTTTGGGTTCATGTTTAAAGATAAATGTGTATGTGAATGTTGTCGTGACACGAGAGAGCCCTCTCTGACTGCCTTGGGTAGAAAGCAGTATAAATCTGGTTTGAATTGGTTACCCCTGTGACTTCCTACATCAACCATTGGAAAATTACAGGGTTCTAACACCTAGCTAACCACCTAGACAAGCAGAGGCACTATGTGAACCCAACCATCTACTACCTGTCTGTCTCATCTGCCGATGGGATTTCTCCCATACCTAGCTGAGAACCTGGACGAGCAGCGATACCTTGGAAAAAGTATGGTAAATGTCTCTCAGTCATCTCTCCCTCTCAAGGAGGAATATGTTCTCTTCTACTCTAATTATTCCATGAAAGTATTCAAGCTTCATCCTGGGAAGAGGCTTAGTGTGAACATCTACAGTCTGGTCGTCTTTCGGAATACATTGGAACTAAATTGCACCTTTCTACACCATATCATGTATTAAGTGATATTGAATCTCTATGTGCTTCGACTTCTTGTGAAATACAGGATTCACTGACATCTGCACACAACTCTATTTATCATGGTGAATCACAATTAGCTATAGAATCTGGAAAAACAATCCTCCAAGAAGTTTACGAAGACAAACTGCTTCTCGGGATGCTAAACTTACATTTATATACTCAGCCTCTACAGTATTGAGAGCTACTGAGTTTTGTTTCCTATTGTACTAGGAAATTGATGTATAAATCAATCTAAAACAGCATACTAAAGTGCTCTTCCTATATATAGTGCATCCAGACCAATCTAATTCTGTAAACCCTTGCAATCTCAAGTCACAATCTGAATTATATCGTAGATCATATCCCACAATTCCACATAAGTATCTAAGCACATGTTTTGCAGCATTCCAATGAATCTTCCTCGGTTTGCACATGAATTGACTAAGCGCATTCATAGCAAAACAAATAATTGTTCTAGTGTTTGTCAAATACATCAAGGACCTAATCAACTGGTGATACATAGTGGGATCAATCAAATTTGAATCTGAAGCAGAATCTCTCATCTTCTTCAAATTTGCATCCATCGGAGTATCTATGGATTTGCAATCCAACATTTTGAATCCCTTCAGCATATCCATGGATTATTTTCCTTGACCTAGGGAAATATTCTTCTTCCTTTATCATACTTCTAATCCCAAGAAGTAATACATCAACAATATCATTCATAAAGGTTGTCTTGACATCCATCTGATACAACTTCCATCCCATTACTGAAGTAATAGAAATGATCATCTGATAGAAGTATATCAAGCCATAGGAGAAAATGTCACATCATAATCGACTCCCTGTTTTTGAGAGAACCCCCTAGCAACAATCTATCTTGGTATTATTCAATGCTCCCATATGCTCCATGCAAAGTTTCTACAAAATCTATCGTTCCCATCTGGGTATTTTCCGGCTTACTGCCATATCTGTGGGAGCATCATCTAGCTCAATTAGATCAATGGGGATGATCAGTTTATTCATTTCTTCAAACTCCCTCTTAATGTTTGGAGGGGAGATGATCTCATCTCTTCATCATCATTGATCTCCATATCTGATCCTCTTCCTTTTCAGATAGCCATTTCTTCTTCAAAGGATACATCCTGACTGACTTCGATTTTCCTTGATCCTAAGATGTATATTCTATAATCCTTTGAAGACTTGCAATATCCCATGAATTTTCCCTTATTGCCTAAAGGTTCTAACTTGGGCATGTGAATGTAGAATGGAAAGTAATTATCCATCTTGGTGATGACTAGGTTCATCAAGGATCCTTCAATTGTCTTGTTCCAGTCATGACAAGAGTGTCGTCAAGTTTATATCATATGTAATATATTAGAATTCTTTTCTTTGAGGGATAACTCCTTCTATCTATCAGAAGTCGGTTGAGTAAATCTTGTTGAAGCAGTAGATAGACCAACATTCATAGAATATTTCCACTTCTAATCACCAAATCTCTACATGATATTCTTCTAGGTCTGAAAGTCATAAAACATGCTTCTAGAGGCTTTTTTCTTTTGTTCCATCCATATATAAATGGGATCACTTGTCCTTGTAGATCATGGAATTCCCTACAAGTCAAATCCCATTAGATGGTTAGAAATATTTCATAATAAATTTATTGACAACAAGGTGTAGGAAACCTTTTAGTCAAAGCTTTGACACAACACATATAAGGCCATTATCTGGATGCTTATGGTCTCCATTATAGCATACCATTAAGAGTATGTACTACTCCATTATGTTATAAAGGAGTTGTCATCCTAGATGGGTTGTGCAGCATGACAAGATATTTAACTACCTGAATTTAGAAATGTAGACCTGTGTAAAACATATTCAAAACAACTAGATCTAATCTAGTAGAGCATGTAAAATCAAATACTTATATTTTGTAGTTTTGTGGATGGGATCCCATTGTTAGAGTCCACTAATATGCATATGCTTGTTTGATGATCATCATAGTCTAGATATTCATATCATTTCTTAGAAGAATAATTTCAAACGATCATCCTTCCTTAGCTCCTTATGAGGAGGGTCTCCTTTTATATCAACAGTTGAAGCTTCATGCTTCCTTTTATTGAACTTTGATAGCTACTGGCAGAATGACCATATTTCTTGCACCTGTACCACTACATCTGAGATAAATACTTCTTCTTTTCTTACTTCTGATCTGGGGGGGCTTGATCTCTTATCATGGTGCTTGTGATTGAAGGACTTCCTTCCCCTTCCCTTGCCTTTCTTGGCATGAGATATGAATGCTTGATTCTCCTCAAGTTGAGAGCCATGGATTCTTTGGGGTGTTGTGATTCTTATTTCTTCATGAGTGCATTATGCCCATAGCTTATCAAATTTGGGCAATTTGTTCCAACCACTTATAGTTTGGATAAAATACTCCCAATATGGTGGGAGAACATTTAAGGTGGTCACAACGAGACCCTTTTATTCTATATTGTCTCCACTGGACTTTATCTTGTCCTGGAGTTAGGTGAGCCTCATGAAATATGAGGCAATATTCTCAGACTTCATCATATTCATACTCGATAGTTTATTCCTCATTGTGAGAGCCACATTGATATTATTGTGTTAAAATATCTTTTTTAATGTTTTGAACATATTCGTTGATGTCATCTTTTTAGAGATCTGAGGAACCAAGTGGTCTCTATCTTGTAAGGTTTGTCATTACACCAAAACCTACAGATATTGATGAACATTTGAAACCCAGCACAAGGCCCTATCGCTAGGAGTGGTGGTTAAACTTCTTGTTTTATATTCCCAGAGGTGCGGCGGTTATACCATGTGGAGGTAGTTACCCGATAGTCCAACACCTCACCTCCGGAGTAGCTCGAGGGAATTGAACCTGAGATCTCTGCTCTAATACCATGTAAGGTTTGCCATTACACCAAAACCTGCAGATGTTGATGAACATTTGAAACCTAGCACAAGGCCCTATCGCCAGGAGTGGTGGTTAAACCACTTGTTTTATATTCCCAGAGGTGCGGTGGTTATACCATGTGGAAGTAGGTACCCGATACTCCAACATATCTAAGTCTACCAAAATCCTTCTTGCTTTGGCATCATTCTTCCTCGAGCTTGGTTTGTCTTCTTCATCTTCTAGTTCTAGGACCTTTTCATTTACACACTATAATAGGTCATTTTCTTCTAGTAGGAGAAGAACCCTAGACTTCTAGGGGATGAAGTTGGAAGCTCCTTCTAGACGATCTTCAACCTTCATGTTCATCATCTTGACTATAGATCTGGATCTGAAACCCTAGCAGAGACTAGGTCAAAACTTAAGTTTGGAGTTTTGGAAAAATGACTCCACAGATAAATGTGCCCTAGAGAGCCAATTTGAGAAGAGGTACAGTTAGGCCAAAACTGTGGATGGAGTAGGTCAAAAACTGAAACCCTAATTTTTGTGCCAACTATAGAATTAGGTAAAAATTGAAAATTCTCAGAATTGAATTATTTCTTCACCAAAATATGTGCCCTCCTTAGAGAAAAATTCCCAAGGATATTTTTCTGCCAAAAGGTTGAGTGAAGACCTTGAAAGATCAAAACCCTAGTTTCGACAGGTTTCCAATAGAGTTCTGACAATGGCTTCTCCTAGCACTGCTCTGATACCATGTTATAATTTCATAATATTATAGTAGTATATATTAATTGTATTTATCAATAGGATCACTAGAAGATAGGAAAAGCACAGAACAATAACACGAGTATTTTTATCCTGGGAAACCCAATAGGGAGAAAACCCAATAACCTTTGTCTAGAGATGATAATTCTAAGATGAGAGTACAATGAAGAAGAAAGAGAAAATATGGAAAATCTTTCCAAAGATAGAAACCCTGGAAGCAATCTTCTTCTATAGTATATGTGAACTTCTCTCTGTCCTAAAAAACTACAAACTGCATTGTGATGTTGTGTTGTTGTTGTGTGGAATAATGAGGAGGGGCGCCTCCTATTTATACAGATTTTCCACTAATATTTTAACTGGGGCCGACTTCTCTTGGGGGATAAACATAATGTATATTTTATAATTTTTATTTTGTCTTTTCTTTTGTTTTCTTTTCTCCCCAATGTCTACATTGTTCTTCTAGGGTTTGTATGATTGATTACAATAAGTTCATCTCTCATAGGAGGTACAATACAAGAACAATAAGAATAGCTTCTAAAGTTTCACAAACTCCAACAAGTTCAAACCTTTCCACCTTGACATGTGCACTTTTTCAGAGTTTGTCACACCTGGATAGAATCCAGAGGGAGCAATGCTATGATTCCAAGAATTATATGGAAACTCAACTACTTCTAGTGCACAATAGAGGTTTCTAAGGTATGAGTTTTAGTCTGAACAAGGCTATGATACCATGTTAAATTTGAGAAACATAGATATACATGCCAATATGAGAGCTATTGGAAAGGAATTATGCAGTGGAATAATTGAGATCAATATACACTGGGAAAAGAATTCATGACAAAAATTTTAGATCAATCGAACAATAATTGCTCAAATAATCACAACATTAATCTTCATTCATTAATCAGTAATACAATGGTAGTACAATAAATAGAATTTGAATATTGTGGATAGGATTCAAATCTACCAACTCTAACTGACTGTTTAGCTAACTCAGTTGGAAAAATCACAGCTGGAGCTCACTAGTCTAACTCCATATGACTAAATCAGTCTACAATTAGTTAAATAATGAGGTAGGTGCACAAAAGGCACCACACTCCCTGCATGCATGTAAAACTTGCACTAGGCTAACTGATAGTGATATAACTGAAAGTAATTGGAGAATAACTCAGCGTAACTCCTTACCTACCACATCCAACTGAAGGTGATTGCTAGAGGAACTTAAAGTGGGATCCTATAATGTAGGGATTGTGTGAAAATATGATTCACAACAAGATCTAGGAGCTAAAGGACTTCTCACAACTCAAGATATTCACAATTTATGCAGAAAAACTACGAAAATACTGAAATTAACACATAAAAATGAATCCAATAACAGAGTTTATTATCATTGTCCAGTATGTAAATATGCCTGGAACATGTTTAAATGACATTTAGATAAAATCATTAGCCTTTGGAGGAAATTTGGATGCATACATGTGGCAGGCTAAGATTGGACCATAAAATCCCCCTAAGTGGACCAATGAGCTCCCTAACCACTTCAAATGGTCATGAATGCCTATGGGAACATGGATGGAGAATGATAGGACATAAATGAAGGTAGGGTAGGTGTGGTGGAGTGCATGGTTGAGTGGGAGTGGTTCTAGGAAGCAATAAATGGTCCAAAAGGACCAAAAACACTGAAATACCATGCATGGGCACCGCTGGTAAACCAGTTTCCTTGTTTTATCGAGTGAGAGTGCACCAAGGACTAAATAGTCATAAATGAGGGTACATGTGTAACCACAATGATCAAATGTGGGCGCTTGAGTGCATTAATGAGTCCAAAACACCAAAATAACCTTGCTTGACCAACACAACCTAGTTTTGGACCATATAACATAATTATGAAACAAATGAAAATGTGTCTTAGGTGTATGACCATGGTACTAAGGTGGTATAATTATCTAACATATTGGTCCCAGAGTCACATAAACTCATGCATGACGATGTAGTAAGTGGAAGATAACCCCTAGTGTGTCCCCCATACTCTAGTACAGTGATAATAAATTCCTAAGTTAGGAAAAATGACCAAATATACTATATTGGACAAAGGAGTATTAATTAAACCTAACAGCTTATAGTAAGGTGACTCACAAATTATACATGATTTTCTTTCAGTAAACTCGTGTATTCAACTTATAGGATCGATACGTGGGTAGCTTTAGGGAAACTCATGTATGGTATGCAAGTTGTTATAAGGAAACTCATGTATTCAAGGTGAGTTTATACACAAAGAAAGATGATACTAGAGTTAATGGTGTGTATCAAGGGTCCAATCCTCTTATAAATTTAGGGCTACTTCTATCCATATTGTCCTTTTGTGTGATGACACATTTGGTGTCATTACTTAGAAGGAGAAGTGTCATTTCAAGGTATAACAATGAGATACAAAGAAGGTCTCTCAATATGATTCCAATAACATAAATTTTCTCTAATTTATTCCTATGAAATGCATTCCCATAGCATCCTTTTATAGGACAAATGGTGGCTATCAAACATCTACATCCACATGTTAACACACCATCCTTTGAGCTAGTTTCCCAAGTACATGAGAGGAGATATTATGTTTATTGAATTGTCATTGATGCCAACATGGACATGCAGTGGCCCCATAGGTTGTCATTTATGCCACCAAGTCCCACTTTCAGTGCACAGGTATGGATGATCCTAGTACCCTCACATTCAGTTCCTTGGAGCCCACACAGAGATGGGTTATGTCTTGAAGTACCTTGTATCCATTTGAAAATGTCCTTGTACCCACAAGGATGGATCTTGGAGCCACCACCTTTTTGATGATGTTGAAGACCCTGGTGATGATGTTGAATACCTTAGATATGGTTTTGAAGCCCTTGCAGATGATGGAGAAACCCTATATGGGTTGGAGAAGCATTAAGGACCCTTTATGTGGTCATTCATGCTTTGATGGTGTCATGGTACCCTAGGAGAAGGTTTGGAAACCCCACGAGTGATGTCATGATGAATATTGACCCTTGGAGGTCCCCTTGCATGGTTAAGGAGGTTGAAGAATCCCATGAAGCCTCTTGCTTTATGAATAAGCCTTGAAGAATTCCTTGGACCCACACTTGATGAATTAATGGCCCTTTAACACTTAAAGATGATGTGTGGTTTGATGGGGTCTTATAACCTTTGGAGATGGTCCTAGGGCATGATAAAGACTTTGCACCCACTTATATGCTGGCATGATGGCACTTGGATGATGACATGGCAGGAAGGACATGACCATGAAGAACATGGCACTTGGACACATTTGGAAATTTTTTGATAATGCACGGTCCCTCCTGTGGGTTTGATGAATCCCTTGATGATGAAAACCATGTTGAAGAATCCCACCTTGAAGATGATGACAATATTGTTGAAGAATCCATGGGTTAACAACTAAACAATAAACTCTAAAACCCTTGTGTACATTAAACATCTTGGTTGAATATTATAAGATAATATTCATCCAGGTCTTCCTCATATCCACAAGAAAGCCATCGTGTAGGTACATCATAGGAAAATTCATTATATTTCCAATGCAATCACCTACGTCTCCTATCATCATCTCATCATATCTATATCATCTCATTATCCTGCACAAAACACATAGAGAACACAGAGCACATCCCATATGCATATCATTGACTTCCTCCATTCTGTCAACATAGGATCATGCCAGGATATTTCACGTCACTAAGATAACCTGCATCTTGCACTATGCGAGAACATCCTAGGAGCACACCAAGTGCATTACATCTCTCTATGGTCAACCTTCGTTCCACCAACATAAGAGCATGTTAGGATCTTTCACATCACTAAGACAACCTGCATCTACCACTATGTGAGAACTGCCTAGGTGCACACCAAGTGCCTTGTGACCTCATCATCTCCAACATGGGAACACACACATATGAGGACTAATTACGACTGAACAACCTACGTAACACACCAGGATATTTTATGTTCAGGGTCAACCTCAAGGAATTATTACATCCAAACAACCTGCGTACTACACCAGGATATTTTCCACTCAAGGATAACCTATCTCTTTTCCCATTTGAAAGCTCATGCATCTACTTCTTTTGGTCTCTAGTCATCTATGGCATAGGAATACGCTATGATCTTTTGCATTTCCAAAACAACCTGTAGCTTCAATTATGCTAGAATTCGTTACTCCCTCTTTCTAAGGGCCTCGCTCTGGATCACACCAAGTATTTCTCTAAAGTATTTGAACTTCACTTTGGCTAGTGGATTGGTCAATACATCATCTATATACTCATTTGTATCTACATATTGGAGCTTCATTGTTCCTCTCTGCACCATATCCCTGATATAGTGGAACTTGATCTCAATGTGCTTCGACTTGTCATGGAACACCGGGTTCTCTGAAAACTTTACACAACTCTAGTTGTCCCAATATATACAAGTCACATCTAACTGGAGATCAAATAAAATAGTCATTAGCTTATGTAGCCATACTACCTCACAACTAGCCGAGTAAGCAGCAACATACTCTACCTCAATTGTACTCACTGCCACGCAGGACTGCTTCCTGCTAAACCATCAGATCATACTAGATCTATGTTACCAGAAATTTTCAATCAGTGTGGACAAAGATTGTTTCACTGATCTACATGAGGCAAATCTAGAACAACGAGCCACAGCGATGCATCCTTTTCCTAGATAATTGAACTACTAGAATGTCAAGCTTTCTTTACCTCAATTTTGAAGGTTGTACGGATCCTTTCGCGGTCAAATGTACCTGCAAATAACATGAAGAATAAGACAAAATGATGAAAGCAATAAGAGAATCTGAAGATCTATACTAATAGTCAAGGAGAAAAGTAATGAATAGTTGATATTGACACAAATCATTCATGGAAAAGGGGAACATGTGTGTATTAATAACATAAGAGAAATAAACTACAACTGAATCCTTGACGTTGAAGCTTCATTCTCACAATGCCTTTGACGTCACTTTTACATACACTCTACAAGATTTACAAGCCTCACTCACAACCACACTCTTTGCCTCCTATACCAGTAGTGATTCCAATAGCATAAAGGTGATCTCTTATCTCTATTCTCTCCTTCATCCATGAAAGGAAGCTTGTATATATATGCCAAAGGAATCCCAAAGAGGTTGAGATATTTTGGGAGGAAGATGAGGAATGATCCCTAGGGGATAGGGAAATGAATTCCACCTATTCCAAGTCATTTGGATAAGCCTCCATGAGGAATTTCTCCTATAACGTTCTCAAAATATTCTTTTTTTACCCTTTTGATAGTACTGACGCTCCTTACATATGGGAAAGTTGTTCCAGTGCCCTTTGTCTTAAGGAAACAAGTTTCATCGACACACTATGTCAATGGGCAAGTGGCGTCAAGCAGATCTGACGCCCTATGCCAGGAGACAAGGTGCGTTAGACATCCTATAACTAGGAAAACATTTCTCCAAAATATGTCTTGGCCATGTCTCTCCACGGGATTGAGCATAACTACCAATTTCAGGTGTAACGAAATTCCCCCCAAAGCATGAAGATAGAAGGATATGAGATATGATAGGTTAAATAATTTTCTAGATGTTATCTATAATCAGAGGAAAAAGAGTGGTGAGCGGAGACTCGACATAATATTAATTACAAAATATCTGACTCAAATCATGGTTGTTGACCAATACACTTCATATCCATGTATAATGACCATGTCATGGCTACCGATAATACAGTGTATATCCATGATTGGCAAAGACTCAAATCGGGACATAGCTATGGAATATACACTGTAGATATATGTCATCTTGACCCAAACTTGATCATAGACACAAGACATACAATGTGGATCTATGCAATGACACAAAACATACTCCATCGCAACCTGAATATAGGCACGTATTTAGGAGAATACCTAACCATTTAGGCTCTTTATTCCAATCCCAAATATTACGATTCCATCCATGTGAACAGATTTCCTGATGTTGAACATGGTAGAAACCACTTCATTATCAGTCATTTATGTATACTATTAACATGTGTGAGGGAAATCACCATTAATGTCAATGATCCGCAAGTTACCCTAATACATTCCTATGAATGTGAATAAATGAGCTAGAGTCGAACAATTGGTGGAATATTTCAATCAGAGGCCAACAATGAAAACTTATTGTCAAAAGTGAGGAAACTTTCCATTGAGACATGCAGGCTTCAAGGTACTTGACTAGTTTCTAAGACTAATTCCTGGATGATGTGCTAGTGTCAATAAGAATAGACTTGTCGAAGAAGGGCCATGATGTTTCCCCCATCTTCGACACAAAACTTGGAACAAAAGTTATTTTGAAGTGATCATGATAATGGAACAACCATAGGACTAACTCAGACATGACTAACTCGAATGAAAGTAAATTAACTGCAGAGGTAGACTATAGTGAAGACTCCCTTTGAACATTGAATGACACAATAAGTGACTTGGAATCATTGACTCAATTGAGGTAGAGACTAGACGTAATGAAAAGGTATGATGATGTATTCTTTGAATTGAATCAAAGGAGTTAAATGACTCATGAAGGTGGATCAACTCGATGACAAGATGAATATCCAATTGTTTGTATGAAAATGCATACAGGTGCCATGTTCAAAGGTGGACAGAAAACTGTCATAAATACCAATGAAAGATATTCCCCATTCCCTTGACTTCCCCATCACAATGGATGAGTACCTCTTTGCTTTTTAACGATCTTGAAAAGGGTAACAAATGCTCGATATAGCTCATCAAGTGATGATTCCATCCTCATATGTTTTATGAACCTGAGAAAGGAGTCGTTTATTCCCAAAAAAGGTCCTTCAATGCTTAATTTTACGAGTTTGAAGAAGGTAAACGTAGTCATCGTTTCATATTTAGGGAGTCAAAAATGACTAAGAAGGATCCAAAATGGAATTTTTCATATATTTAGTCCCCGGGGTCTGAAAAAGTATAAATCGATACCTAGGAGAACTCTTCTAGCTGGGATGAACTAGAGTATGCATTTTTTGTAAATAAGTCTCAACGATCCGAAAAAAGGGGTAAAATATCACCAAATAGAAGACCTTTAAAATGCTTTTACAAGCATAAATTAATCAAGTTCTCTTGGAAATATTTTCATGTTTAGGGAGCTTGAGAAGAGCTTAAAGGTGACTCCTTGGAGGTTTTCTCTTTTCATAGTCCATTTTAACGAGTCCGTAAAGGCGATAGAAGCACACTCAATACCTTTTCACTATATTTTGAACAAGCATTTTGAGGGTATAAAAGTGCTCGATACTTTTTCATCTTAAGTTAGAGTGTGAAAAACAAAAACAAAAAACTCAATCACAACGAAAAATACCCAATAATGTCCTAAAATCCTTGAAAATGATGTTAGAACACTTCCACTATGAAAACTATAGGAAAAACATAATGAAAACCCATGATATTTAAACATTCCAATAATTACTTCTAATTAAAAATTAAAAAACAATTTACAAATAGTGAAATAGTAAAAAAATTTAACCATTGTGATTTTTACCATAGAAAATAGGGTAAAAATTGTGTTTAGGAGAGGAATTTGTGAAGGCGATTCTAGGAGTTTCAGGCATCTGTTATAGAGTAATCAAAAGAAGGTAAGATCCAACACCTTTCCCTTCCTTTTCACAATTGAAAAATCCATTTTTATCATCCTTTTTAAGTATTTTGGGAGGATTTTTCAAGGGGAAGAGCACGCCCAAGGTGACTCTCTTCTCCCTTTCGTGAGGTGCATCGGTGCACTCCCCAAAAGGGGAAAGATGATCAAGAGTGTTATATCTCCTAGACGAGACTACATCGTCGCTCTGTTCCCTGAGGGAAAGAGCGTCAACAAATGTGGCCCTCCCGAAAACCAATTTTAAGCATGAAATATCAAGAATTTGTTCAATGTAAAGGGTCTCATGATTACCTTATGGATGTCCCACAGGTATTGGACCAAAAAAATCATGATTTGGAAGGAACATGAGCACAAGCTAGATGATTCCCAGGAAACCAATGATCCTATGACCATGAGGGAACTGAGGGAGTGTGGGCTCCTAAAATACTTTAGGTTTATGGGCATGATATCCCATGTGCGTTTGTTGGATCATCTGATACAGATATGGGATCCAGACCAGCAACATTTCCAGGTTCATACCCACATTCTGACAATAGATGTGGAAGACACCTACTTTCTAACTTGGTTGTCCCGAAGAGGGAGCCCAATATCCCTCACAGGTCCTAGAGGATGGGAAATGTCCATTGATGACCTTATAGATGAGTACTATGTGGGAATATAATAAACCCACTTTCTAACTTAGGATAAAACATTTAATCATTTTTTTATTAATTTCCTACACACTAGCCTAGATAGTTGGAAACCACTTGCACTACATAGTCAACACTTGCCATATATAAATTAGGAACACTCTAATATTAATTATGGGCTGATCCTGTCTACTTTATTGACTTCCAGAATTAGTAACTGTGCTTTCCTGCAAATTCTTCCTTATTCTTCTTTTATCCAGCTTTTATGTGGACAAGGTAAAGCTAGTCAACTACAAAACTACTATCTTTTCTTACCAACCCATCCTCTATGATTTTCTCTCCATTTTCTAGGATTAGCATGTTTTTTCCATCACTCTTGTCAACTCACTCATGCTTTCACTAATTCATGAGGTCCTTAACTGATTTGGGAAGTGCTTTAGCCACTTATGGGGGTTTATCAAATTTAATAAGTCTATATTTCTGAGCTTGATGAGTTGTCTCCAATACAACTCAATTTTACCTATGATGGATGTACTATTTATGTACACTATTATTCATCATTATTTGATATAAGCATGCACTCCAATATTCATCTCTTCATTCATGTGATTCAGTCTCTTTTCTTCTCTCTATTTTTCCTCTGTATGCTTGTGATAATTATCTTAGTAGTAAGATCTATTTCCAATGCTAGTTCTTAGCATATTCTCTCATAACATTGGAGATGTTATTTCTAAATGGTAACATAGTGTAATTTTTCTTAATTTATACATAGTTGAGGAGCGCATCCAGTCTCCTATCCTTCTCTGAAGAAGAGCTTGGTTTAAGCTTACAAGATTTTCTCCTAGTTTTATTTTTGTATATTGCGGAGAGTTTCTTCTTGAGCACATCAACTCAGCACTATGGATCCTTATTCAGCTATGATCCTCACTCCCTTAAACTATCACAAATGGAAATCCAAAATCAGTATTCTATTCCGCATTAAGGGACTATACAGAATTATTCTAGCTTTGGAGAATGATCCTGAATGCGGTGATTGAGAAAGCTAAGTGGCATAATAGGTTTGATGAAGCCTATGGATTGCTATGACTCTCTATTTCTCCTGATATACTCTTTGAACTATATGGTTTTTCCACTCCAAACCAATTATGGACCAAACTCGAGTCTCTCTTTGGATTTCAAGATGAGTTAAGAGCGTATAAGTTGGGGATTGAGTTATTCTCAATGAGTCCAAGTAGTTTCGATTATATTGAGGGTTTCTTCACCAAATTCAAGTCACTTGTTATAATGCTCAAATGTTGTGGTATTGAAAAGAAATATGGTCAATTAATCCTCTCCATTATTTCTAAATTAAGTCTTGAATACGTAGTTTTTGTGTCTACTTTTCATGCTACTAGGCTTGTTGTTTCTAATTGGAAAATGCCTTATTTATGTACTTTATTTGTTTTACTAACAAAAGAGAAAGATAAATTGATCTAGATTGGTGCTATTAAATATTGCAAGAGCAGAGATCATGCTCTCAATGTTCAAGGAAACAAGAATACCAAACCCAAAGAAAAGAAAATTGTGAA
The DNA here is from genome assembly GCA_001517045.1 of Pseudotsuga menziesii. Classification (NCBI taxonomy): domain Eukaryota; kingdom Viridiplantae; phylum Streptophyta; class Pinopsida; order Pinales; family Pinaceae; genus Pseudotsuga; species Pseudotsuga menziesii. Next base: position 337,638 of record LPNX010382092.1, read on the forward strand.
AGAGAAGAAGCCAAAGTCAGAAATTGAATATGAAAGTTCGAATCCTACTGATGATTATTCAGTGAAGAAGCTTAAGAAGAAAGGGAGAACATCCAAGTTTTCTTATTAAAGCAAGGTATTTCATCCAGAGAAGAAATGTTTCAAGAATAATATGGACATCGTGTCTCGGCTTCTTGAGAAGCACAACATCAAAGTTCCAGATGAACTAGAGAAGCATGTTGATTCCTCAGAACACGGTCATAGTGCGTAGTTCCCAGGTGATATAAACTATTCCTTGAGTTCCAAAGTAAAATAATTTCCTCATGTCTCCAATATAGATTCACTTTTTGATATATTGGAATCAGAAATATCATATTCTTTCTTTGATAATCCATTTATCAGTCTCCTAGATTCATCTCTCAATAATTGTTATTTTTCACTAGGTCCTTACTTGTCTTTAAGCAAATCTTACTCACTCCGTAATAATTCTGATTTAGAAGCATGTTTGAAAGTTGATAAACATGTCATGACATCATTCATACCACCATCCATATGATCTACCATACCTATGAATAATCCTAAGACTATACAAATCCAAAGTTCACTAGTTGACTCTTCATTGGTCTCTTATGCAGTGTTACTTATATTACATGGTTTGAAGTCTTTCCTATATTTAAGTGGTTGTTTATCCATGGACAAAGTAATATTTCAACTGATATTACACATTTTTGGATCTGTTCTAAATACTTATGGTTCAGATCTCAAGTCCATTCATCATTCAGATTTTGCACTCATCAGTTTTCCCCAGTTGCTCATAGTTTTCCTAGTCTATCGATATATCCTCATGGAGTCACTAAATCCTTTGTCTTTGATGTTCCATATGATAATGTTTCTGATATATAATAGTTTTATCAGACTCATATCAGATATTGTAAGGTGCTACATCATATTCGAAGAATGACATGTGATTCACATCACAATTTTGCAGTTATTCAAGGAATTGAGTGTGTAACAAATTGTCTTAATTTTTGCACCCTTTGGGAAGGAGAATGCATAGATATCTTTTCCATTTTTTCATGTCCCCATACCAATTATACTACTAGTTAACAATGTTTCACCAACCTACTGGTTCCCTAGGTTGGGGTGGAGGCATTAAAGTTTGCAATAAGGGAGCTATGAGACCCAAAAGAAACTTACTTTACCATGTACACATTAAATTGGGTCATATAAATCATAAATATGGAGAAAATAAAGTGACATTGCTTCATGGAGACACTTTGAGGTTCATGGAGGCCTTGGGTGGCTAGAGTTCATGAGGAAGGAGAATAGATTTTGATCATTTGAGAATTTTCCTTTGGCATTTTGGAAATCCCTAGCTTGTCCATTGCATGGTGAGTGCTCACTCTCCCTGCCAGTGAGACAATTTCGAAGGAGTTGGATTCTCATACAAATTGAATGTTGGAGAGGACACCCTGACCTCTCATTTGGATCTGAATGGATTTTTGTTACTTAATATAGGAGGTAGATACAGTTCGTGGTCCATGTCTTTCCCCATTCTTTCATTCCCCATCTCATTATTCCCATGTTTCCATATCATGGTGCACTAGTGTGAATGATGCTTGTGATTTGTTGAGTTAATTTGGTTCCCAAGTGTTATCTCTATAGTTGTTTTTCATTTTTTCTTAGGATTTCATTTTATTTTTCTTAGTGTTTCCATTTGGGGTCATAATCCTAGTTTTACCCTACCTTTTTACTATGGAAATTTATCTTAGTTTTTACCCTAGTTTTCTTTTATGATTTTTTATATGTTTTCTTTTAAACCATAATAAGGCTCAAATCATTTATCTCTCAAAGATTATGGATTTGTATTGAAGCAAAGGATATTATGAAATAAAGTATATATATAACTTTGGCTATAAACTGGCAGCATATGTAAATAATGAAAAACATTGGAGCGCTGCCAATTTGACTTGATTCATGATATGACATTAAAACTTATGTTAGTGTAATAATGGAGTGAAAGGTACATGGCAAGGATTGTACATATGTGGCAAGGATCTGCATTATGGTTTAATATATTATGACTTTCCTTTAAAGGCATATCCAAATAATGTATGAACCATTTGATCGTGGCATTCTCCAAGATGCCGCGGGTGTTTGTATAATTTCAAGGGCGTACCCACAGGAATTAATATCATTAAACATGATGGATAGATTATTAATGTTGATGTTGGCCTGTAATGTCTCGTCATTTATCACATTAACTTGTTTAACTCTTATTTGGACTATATTGTGTGAAAGTATCGAAATGCCAAGGGTAACTATGGAAGAAAACTCAGAAAGTATGATGAAGAGGAGGTCAGGAGGTTTAATTTGCAGACTTGAACCAGATAATACACAGTGGATTATGCAATTTCCAAGATCGACTCAGTTAATAATAAATTCTGGTTGGTTTCCTTTTTGTGAGATATTGTAGGGTTATAATGTTCAAGTGACCCGAGCATTCATAAAAAATTATAGAGATGGACTTGTTGATTTCAAGAGTTTAAGGGTTACAGTGGATGAAGAGTCTATTGTAGAAGCAATCGGTGTTCCAACGCAAGGAGAAAAGTGGTTCAAATAGCAAGATTTTTAGGGTAATTATGGTGAGTTCTTATTGCCATGGTTTGAGAAATTAAGCTGGAAAAATGGTATTCACATAAGTGAAATCAAACCTAATTGGCAAATTCCATTAGAAATGGTTCAGAATTACATAACATGTGAAGGTCGCTATGACAGAATCCTCAAATGTCATTTGTGACTATTAATGCATCTTAATGGAAGTTTAAAACTTAACTTACCATTTTATTCTATTTTTAAGTTTGCAAAGGATGGTTACATGGGTTCAAACACATCCAGAACATACTGCTCGTTCTATCTATCACCAAGGTTTGATCAAGTTGCTGGTAATCTCACATTTGAATAAAGATGGACGGAGTTGGGAGAGTTTTCTGCTTGGAATAGGGTTTGAAGAGAAAGTTAAAGAAAAAGGAAAAAGGGCAGAAAGTTCATATAAAAAAACAGAGGATTTGAATCAACAAACAGAGAAGCATGTGGAGCAGACTGAACAGATTGCAGAGAAAGGGAAAGATTTCACAGAAGAACCTAAGGTTGTAAATAGCTTGTTTCCAGAAGATTCAGCTACAGATGAAACGGTAGTTATGCAGGTAAAGGAATATCTTAAAAACCCTGATAGTCTGAGTATTGTTATAAGAAATGCAAATTTGAAGGAAGAAGAACGAGTTCAAATTTTAAACACAAAAGATATTAGCTTAAATCCAAGGACTAGATTAAGGAGCAGGTTGGAGGCAGAAATGAAACTAATACATCATCCAGGAAATAGAAATGAAGATTTTGGAAAACTCGTAATTATAAATTATTCCTTTAGGGAGGAAAACATGCATGTATCTAGGGAATGGAACTGTTCAGAAAATGAAAACTACATAGATATTCAAGGTATTGCGGGATCTATACTTGAGAAATTTTGTATGAATAAACAAGCCTGTTGCCACCTTTTCACACACCTGGATCACGTGGCAGAAATCTTCAAGCCACTCGGTGTGTCCTTGGGGGCAAGTCTCGAGTCAAGGCTGTCACCTT